>PITA01002778.1:8562-152810 GCA_004023965.1 Spilogale gracilis | reverse complement strand
GTAAGTGAAACCCTGTGCTCCCCGAGGACCAGCTCCTCAAGCCCTCAAGAGGACACCGAGTTCTTAAAATCTCATCTGCACACAACGAGACTCAGAGGTGGTGGTTGGGAGTTTCAGGCTCCCGTGGCTACTTTCCAACTGGGGCCTCATGCAACTTAGCCATCCCGCCCCATCCCACCTTTCGCTGCTGTCCACGGACCTCGCCTGGGCCCTGCCACAGCTGCCACACCCACCATGTGCCTCTCGGTCCACAGCTGCTCTCCTGGTTCAGGGCAGGGTATCAGATCCCCCAGACCCCTGAGTTCCTCATCCCTAGAAACCACCTCTCCTCCATCCCATCTCTACACTTCTGTCACATTCTGGTCCTTTTAATAACACGAACTCCTCAGCACCCAAAGCACCTCTGCCTGCATTCCTTCGCAGACCACAACCCTCTGCCTCCTTCACTTGTTCAAGAAGCAGCTACACAAACATGGTCATATTCTTGAATCCCTACCCAGCGGCCTCACATGGAAGCCAGACCCCTGCTCTGCTTGAAGGGAGTGGAGGAAGGGCTGGGTGCAGAAGGAGGGGGTGGGTTTCCATTTGGGAGAGTGGCAGGGGGCGGGGGAGTGCCCCTCTGGCTGTTACATGGGAGCCTGGCTGGCTCAGTCAGAAGAGTGTGTAACTATTGGTCCTGGGGCTTTGAGTTCAAGCCCCACGCTGGGTGTAGAGTTTACTAAAAAAAAAATACAGCTAAACAAAAATTAAATGCCTAGCGCACCACATCTCTCCGCGTCACTGTACTCACGGCCTGGCTAGTGTTATCAGTGCTGAGATCCACCAGCAAGGAGAACAGATAGAGCCTCTGTCCTAGGGCAGCTCCCCTTTCCGCGGAGGATAAAAAGATGCTGATGTCACAGATGAGCTACTTCCGTGGTTGGGGGTAGAGGCAGGAAGCGGCCGGTGTGAAGGGTAACCAGGGAAGGTCATCTGAGCAGACTTAATGGCAGGTGAGGCACCGTGCTGTCTGCACACACCAGGAAGAATGTTCCAGAGACAGGGGTGTCCCCTCCAGAGAGAGGGGTGTCCCATGGGCCCCAGGGGCCATGTGGGAGGAACAGGACAATGCCTGGGGTGGCCAGAGGGTCAGGGCGGGCCTCACGGGACACCACCAAGTCTTGGGTCTCTGTTCTGAAGGAAGCAGGGAGTCGAGTCCTTGGGAAGTTTGGTGCACAGAAGTGACATTCCCTGGCTCAGCCTCTAAAAGGACCTTCTGGCTGCTGTGCGGACAACACAGGGAGAGTGGGGACAGGGAGGACCCAGACAGAGGTGGTGGAGGCAGGGGCAGGCTCCATGAGGGGTGACACGTGGGCCGTGAGGACGGCGGGCAGAGCAGCTGGGTCTGGGGAGCTGGGGCAGGTAAGTCAAAGGCGTTACCTGAGGGATAAGAAGGATAAGAAGAGCCACAACCGAAGACAGGTCAAGAATGATTCTGAGGTTCAGTCCAGTGGGCTTGCCTGTAATTCTCAAAGGCAGGCTGCCCCACGTGCCACGGTGGGAGAGAGGCCACGCGTGACCGGACACCAGCTCACCTTCCGGCAGCCACGGCGGCCTCAGTGCATTTTCTGGACGAAGCTGTTCCTGCTGCAGGCCTCATTCCTTCTGTCTGCCCCCCTCCCTTTGGCCTCATTTCTTTCACTTAAATTTAGCTATTTTTTAATTAATCTCCAAGTCTCCTCTTAAACGCTGCTGCCTCTAGGAGCCCCCCCGAGCCCTCAGTCTAAACCAGGTGTCTCCTGGCCTACTTCTCTAACCACCTGCACTCCATCACAGCGTGTGCTCCGACCTGAATCATCTGTTTCACAAAGAAAGCTTAGGCTGAACGGCCATCTCTCCCACCGGACTGACGTATCTGTGAGAACAGGCACTGTTCGACTTGCATCATAACCATGAAAGTGGCTAGACCTGTCTCAACTACACAGTAGACCCTCAATAAATACCACGTTAGTGTTCCAAAACTTGACAAGGTGGGTCACAATAATTCAACCCCAATCATCCGTTTATCACCAAGCTTTAACTGAGCCCTGAGGGGCAAGCCTGGGAAGCAGGAATTGATGGGACCTGGATGCCAGGCCCTTACCTAAGTACAAGAGGGAGGTGATAAGCATTAAGTGATAGAACGAAGGGAAACAAGAAGCAGGCTTCTGACCCAGGCTGAGCCACCAGATAGCCCCCAGAGATAGGTGGCATTTGATGAGAAAATCTGAGCAGGGGCTAGTAGGGAGAACATCACAGCGGAAAGGATGCTCTCAGCAGCAGTAGGGGGCAGGTGCAGAGCTTGGATAGGTAGTAGCCTGCATGCCTTCAAATAAGATATTCCGCTTTATTCTTCGTTGAAGGCTGTTCGCTCATGTGTAAAACAGGAAAGATAATATCTGCTGCTCCAGGATAATTAAATGAAATGATGTAGATAAATGCCTGGCTCCATCGCTAGGATAGAGCACGGGCTAAGCACACGCTGGTTCATTTCTTTTTCCCGATTACCTATTTGATACATGCATGATGAGGGGAAGAGCCAAGGAACAATGAATGAATATGCGGGTAGACGGATAGAGGGATGGATAAACTCAGCAGAGCTGCTTCTGGGGCCCCATGGAAGCAATCCTCTCTGCAGGCTAAGACATACCAAGTGTAGCCTGCAAGGCAGGGCACACACAGCTGACTCTGGAACAACGTGGGGGAATGGGGCACTGACCCCCGAGCAGTCAAAAACCCACCCGTCTCTTAGGACTTCCTGTAAAATTAACTGCTAACAGCCTAGTGTTGCCTGGAAGCCTTCCTGATAGCACAGTGGATGAACACACGTCATCTGTATTGTATACAGCATTCTCACAATAAAGCAAGCTAGTTACAAAAGAAAACGTTCCTGAATAAGAACATCATTAAGAGGATGGGGCACCTGAGTGGCTCAGTTGGTTAAGCCTCTGCCTTAGGCTCAAGTCAAGATCCCAGGGCCCTAGGATCAAGTCCTGCATCGGGCTCCTTGCTTAGCGGGGAGTCTGCTTCTCCCTCTACCTATGCCACTGCCCCAGCTCGTGTTCTCTCTCATTCTCTCTGATTAAATAAATCAAAAGTATGTTAAAAAGAAGGAAAAGAAAATACACTTACAGCACCGTGCTGTAGAAAACCCGTATATCAGTGGCTCTGTGCAGTTCATGCCCGTGTTGTGCAGGGTCAGCTGTACAAGAACATACAAACATCGCAGGGAGCGAGACCCAGGCGTCCACGCGGGCTGAGCTGCCAGCCACCAGTAATGAGCCCCCAGGCAAACCATGTAGTAAGCACAACGATGAGAGTGACTCATAATACGCACAGGGCGAAAACGTCCAGGGGACAGCGCACATGCACAGAACTGTACGCAAATACCCTAGGAGGTGAGCACTCTCATTATCCGTATTTTTCAGATGTAGGGAAATAAACTCACGTGTTCATTGTGACCCTGCTCTGACATCTTGGGGCCACCGGTGAAACTGGTCATTCCAACATCAAAGCCCACGTCGGGCCACTGAAATAATCTCTGAGTCTCTGGTGTCCTCATCTGAGAAGCAGCCTCATTCACATGATATGCCAAAGATGGAAAGAAGCCACCCTACATGGAGGACTGAGTATAAGCAGACCGAGATACATGCTGTCATCCCTCCCTTCCTTCACCTACATCCTCCTCATACTAAAGAAGGCTACTGGACAACCAGAACACGAAGTAGGCCCCTATTCCTGCTCACTGATCGAATAAAACTCAGAGCAAGTTTGCAGATCTACCCTTTTGATTGAAGAGAACAAGGAACTTGGGGGAAGGAGCCATTCCCCAAGGGATGTGCTTTGTCGTGCTGGCATCACACACAGCGTGATATGGTAGGCAGAGAGATACGGCTGCAGAGAAAGTCCCAGAAGCAGGATATGGCAGACCGCCTGTGTGAGACCAAGGCTCCCCTGAACACACTTTGGGGTATTTCAGTCATGAGAGAGAAGAGGCCTGGATCAGCAATCAGAAAATGGGAGAGCCGGGGGGATTCTTCACCACCCAGCTCTGAGTATCTACAAGGCCATATTCTTTTTGGTTTTTGGGGTTTTTGTTGTTGTTGTTGTTGTTTTGAGAGAAAATGCAAATGGGGGGAGGGACAGAGGGAGAGGGAGTGAGAGGACCTCAAGCAGACTCCCCGCTGAGTGTGGAGCCTGATGCAGGGCTGGGTCCCATGTCCCTGAGAGCGTGCCCTGAGATGAAGCCAAGAGTCCTACGCTGAACTGATGGAGCTCCCCGACGCCCCTGGAAAGGGGAAATTTAGACACAAGCCAGACACACACAGAAGGTGACGTCTAGAGACCCAAGGCACCACGCGAGGTTGGAGGCATACACTGCAGGGGTGCCTCTGCACCCTAAGACCACCAGATGACCACCGGAAGCCAGGACGGAGGCCTGGGACAGACTGAGGAGGGACCAACGCTGCCAGGCCCTTGAGCTCAGACCTTTGTTTGGTACTCTTCTTTACAGCCTGGGGAAGCCAATATATTCCCAAGTCCTGCAGGGTTATAAGCGTTACCTTTGATTAACGGTGTGTTCTTTCCTGCAGTCCTGGAAGGGACCCCAGAATCCTTGATGAGGCTGACTCGGTGCCCAGTAAGCTGGAGCACGGACTATGCCACCCCTCCCCTGTGCTTGTCAACCACAACCTTCGCTTCTCTATTCCCTTCATTCAGTTAACCCTTGACAAGCTACCGTGATGAGCCAGGCCCACTTACAGTCTCCTGAGTGACATCAGTGAACACACCAGGTGTCCCTCCTTCCAGGAGATAATAGCCCATGGTGGGAGTGAGGAGAAGGCAGACACCACCAAAAACATATCAGCAGAGCAAGATAACATCATTCACAGGGCTGGGGGAGGTGCTAGGGGAACTGCAGCTTGGAGAGAAGGCCAGGGCAGGTGTTTGAACTTGACTGTCCTAATAAGGAATCTCTGAGTTGCAGATCTGCCTGTTGAGGCATGATCTCAGGAACATCCCCATGGGAGAGTGAGGACGGCAGGACAGGATGGGGGGGCGGGGTGCAGGAGAGATGAACGGAGATATAACCACAACAGGAGATTGGGTCACTCCATGGGAGCCAGAACCTGGGATGGTCCATCAGAGATGCCCCTAATCAGGGTGAGGGGGACAGGGCTTTGTAGTACTCTTCAACCAGACACTGGATGTCAACAGCCCCAGAGCAGGGGGAGGGGGTGCATGCAACATTGGGCAACACGGAGACTTCCTATGGAGGTAACTCCCTGCCATACAGCCAGAGACCCCCGGGCAGCAGCATCCGCTATGGGAGGGGACTTCCAGCTGTGCTTTGAAAGCGTGAAGAGGAGAACAGTCCAGATACTAGGAAGAGCCAACACAAAGGCTCTACTGCAGGACTGAGTCTGGCACAATCGAGGAGACTCCTCTCTGACAGGCGGGACGTGAAGAAGGGGAGGATACGTGTCTGCTGCAGGGACTCTGGCTCTGTTCACAGCCAACTGAAGAGGTCTCGGAGAGCTGGAGCATAGCAGCATCACTTTAGAAGGACCATCGGGCCTCTCTATCGTGGGGGACCAGGGATGGCCAAGGGTGGCACAGGGAGACCAGACAGGGAAGACTATCATACACATCTAGACAGGGAAGACGGTGGATTAACTAGGGCATTAGCAGTAGGGATGAGAAATGTCATCTTCTGGAGGCATTTTGAAGCGAGAGGCAACAGGAGCTCTGGCTGCAGTGCCCTGAGGTGGGAGGCAGAGGGAAGTCAAGAAGTGCTCTCCGATGTTGATCTCCACAACCCGAGGCAGGGTGACTGGCGGAAGAGGTTTGGGAGGGAGGCTCGGGGATCAGGTGTTTGGTCTGTGCGTCGTCCTGACAGCGGGATGACAGTGAGTCCACCTCGTGCTGGGCAGGCCTGAAGTCTGGAAGAGGGAAGAGGCTGATGGCATCAGCCAGGAACTCAATGACACCAGGATGGCATTTAAACCCAGGGGACTAAATAGTCCAGGAAGTGAGTGTCCCGAGAGGAGTGGTAACAGAGTGACTGGTTAAAGCCTGTGACGCTGAACGGGATGCATTTTAATAAAGGATGGGGTTACTTTGCCTTAAATATCAATAACCATACAGAGTCCTCAATGTGCAGTTTATTCCTTGTGTTCAGTAACTACAGCTCAGCTGAAGGACCCTGCGCCCCTCCTGGGACCCAGACATCCATTCATCTTCTCTCCTTCCCTTCTCCCTCCCTGATGCCTCCAAACACTTGAGTCTAAGATTTATCTCCATTGGAGAGGAGAGAGACAGGAAGAAATCCCATCTCAGCCTCCACGTCTATGCCTAATCCTCACTGCCCGATCTGTTTTCTCAAGACGTTACGCTGGGAGAGTGTTAGGAGCCATCCGCGCTATAAATAAAGCACACTGGTTCCATTTCATTACTGTTTCTTATGGTTCTACAGCTCACTAAGTCATGGGAAGAGAGATCATTGGTGAGATTTGTGCTCTATACAAAGCTTGGAAATTGCTAATCGATAGGATGTGGATTACTGTAGGAGACCTCTTTGTCACATGACTCAGTAAATGTCTCCTGCATCATCACTGCCCTGTTCATGTAAGTAACCTCACCCAGTAACTACCAATTCAAACATATGCCTGCCAGCCCTCTTCCAAGTGGACACCACTCCTCCTGCGACCTTCTCTGCCCCGCCCTTCAGCCAAATGACACCCTGATCCAAATCTGATCACTCACCTGCTTACAACATCCCATACTCACCCCTCCGGCACCAACCCCACAAGAAAAAATTCTAGCTCCTTGGTATGTACTTCTGCCTCCCTCAGGGGCCGAGTCCCCCTCTCCCAGCCCAGCAGCATCAGGGCAGCAGGAGGTGAATGGCCATGCCCACTGACCTCCTCGGCTTGATCACACTGATTAGCAAAGTCCAGTTTGGGAGTCCGCTCACCCTAATCCTTGGGGAGATTCTCCTGTGCAGGGCCCGCTCGCATCTCTCTGCGTGCCAGGTTCTCTGGCTCTGTGCTCCCATCATGCAAACAAACTACTCTCGCAAAGGCAAACCTGGACCGCGGGGGCCAAATTAAAGACACTCTGGTTCCCCATACCCTTTGCCCCATCTGCAGCATGTGACCCTGGGGACGTTCCATCCTTCAGGCTCTTGCAAGTCTTCCCTTCTGCGGTTTCTCCGCTCTGCTGGTGCTTCTGACCCCTCCTCTCCAGCTTTAGCTCAGACACTGTCGCATGCTTCTCCACCTTCAGACGTATCGAAGTGGTGATTTTTCTCTTGCAGTCTGCCTTGCCAACAGAGTACCGAACAGTGCTGATCATCCTGGCTTTGCAGACAGATGGCCATGAATTCAAACCCTGGCTCTTCTGTGGGGTAGCCAGGTATATCTCTGGGCCTCAGTTTACCTATCTGGAAGATGGAGGCAATAATCCCTAACTCATAGAGCTGTCACTAGTATTAGGGGAACTATGTCCTAAAGCTCTTGACACATGGTCTGAGCTCACAAAGTATCACAAGTCACTGAACACCCATGAGCTGATGAATCTCAGCCCAGATTTCTGCCTGGCCTCAGACTCAGCTCCCATGTTGCCTCCAGACCTGTGGACTCACGCTATCTACCTGACGGCCCGGTCTCCCTCCCCCTCCGCTTCATCTACTAATTCCCCAACGGGGCAGACAGCTGGTTTCCGCTGTAAGCCGTCTCTCCACCTCCACGTTACATAAAAGCCCCAATTCTTCCAATTCCACTGCTTCGGCACTGCCCAGGTGTTCTCCCTCTGAGCTCTCCTCACCTCCACCACCATTTTCCCCACCGCAAGTATCCTCCTCTTTCCTTCCAAAGAGTCATTTCTCTAATCCCCGCAATCTGTGCCTCCCTTCCTTCAACTGTCCCGTAATCCTCCCTTAGCTACAAGATGCCATCCTGGCTCCAGGACACAGCAAATCTGCCCGCCATGATGACCAAGGCTAGCATCCCCTCCCCGTCTATGGAAAAGACCACCGGTACGTACGCAGCCACCCCGAACACCACGGCACTTCCCAGGAGATGCCACGCTTTTTCATTTCCAGGCCTTTGCACGTGCAGGTCTCAATGTCTGGGATTCCCTCTCAGTCTTCATGTGATTAATGAGCCCCCTCTTGCAGGTAACCGGTCCTGGTGCCTCCCACATTAGGAAAGGCACCCTTGCTCACGCTCTGCTTTCCCATTTGAGACATCACTCTCTTCACTTGCATTTCTAACTCCCCCACTCTGCTGTGAACGACTTGAGTTCATGTCTCTGTCTTTCCGTGTTCTGCCAGAGTTCTTAGGGCAGCACTGGGGCGAGCCAGAGCTCAGTGTCCCCCAGATGAGTAAATTAACAAGGTTACAAATACATAAACAGAGGGACGGGAGATACACCAATCTGCTTCTCACCAGGTGGGATGTGTATGGGAACTCCAGGGGTGGGAAACCACACATTCCTTCTTGAAGATGACATCAGGGAAAGTTCTAGTGGGTAAAAAAAAGGGGGAGCAAATGCTCATCTGTGAGGGTTCTTTTTAGGGGAAGAACCTTTATCCCCTCCTGCCAGCCCATCATTGGCCAGGAGGACTGAATTCCCCACACATCATCCTCTGGTTCTGCACGGAAGAGTTGGTGGGGGCTGGGGGGCAGCAAGGAAAGCAAGTCTGAGCCTGATTTCCTCTCAACAGTAGTATTCTGTAGTTCTATTGCTCGCAGAAGTAGAGTATTTATGGAAGGGGTGACACAGACCTCACAACATCTGAACGCCCAGCCTGGTCCCAGGGAAACAAACATGCCTCGCGCGCTAGAGACAGAATGCCCACACTCTGGGGTCTAAGCACCCCCGAGAGAACCCCTCCCTCTGTCCACTGGCCAAGTGTGGGAACCCAAGCAGCTGCTAAGCCTACCCAAGCCTCTGTTTCCTCTGTAATGAAGGGATAATATTCCGTGCCAATTTATGGGATTATGAGAGGCTGCTTGTAGTGATACAGAATTTTTAAATCTTCTTCTCCAGTGAAATTCTGGTTGACTCCAGTGGGCTGAGATAGAATCAAGAGATGGCTTCACCAAATGAAAAGAAAGAGCTTTTTAAAGAAAGCCAAGAATGTCACCCTTTCGGGGAACAGAGCGTGTTGATGAGTACAAAGATCTGCCTATTTTTAGGAAGAGTGGGAAAGGGCCAGCCTTCTACTGGTGATCCGCCTTTTCCCGAAAGTCCCCAAACAGTACCTTCAGAGACCTGAATGTCAGCACATGGGACCACTGGAGCCATGGAGACCACAGCGTCGGCTGGAGGGGAGATGTTCAGACTTGAGTGGCTGCTAAGAGCTCCTCACCCTGACGGCCACAGAGCCCCTAAGTCAGTGCTGAACTCCTTGGAGCTCCGGGCGGCACCTTCCACAGGAGTTCAGGAGGAGAAGGAAGAGAGATCTGGGAGTGAGGAGTGTTCGGCTGGAAGTCACGTCCTTCCTCACCATGTCGGGAGGTCAACCGTGGTGTTAACGTCCATCAACATTACCAGCGACTTAGAAGCATGGGAAGCAGCAAAATTTAGTTGTTTTCAGGGCAACTAGTTTTTATATCAAGCATGAAACATTTTCTGATTTAAAAAAAAATCATTACAATTTCTAAATGATAAAATACATTCTAATACTTTTTAAAAATAAAACAATGTCCAAGAAGAGAGCACTGGTTAAGTAAATTATGATTAAACTCTGTAAGGGAATCCTTTGCAGTTATTACCCATAAAGGAATGCACAGGGTTAGAGGAAGTGTTCCCAAAAGAGAAAGAGAAAAAATAGAAAACTGGTCTACTACATTTTTGTAAAGGAAAACACATGTGCATATAAAATAGTGTTTGCTCAGTGAAAGAAAAGGAGGGAGGGAGAGAAAGAGAGGGAGAGGGAGAGGAAGAAGGGGAAGGAAAGGGAGGGAGAGGGAAAAAGAGGGGGACAAGGGATTGAGGAAGGGACAAGAAGGGGGACAGGGGACAGGAGGGAGGAGGGAGGGGATAGGAAGGGAGAGAAAGACAGAGAAAGAGGGACCTGGAAGGGGGGGAGAGTGAGGGGAACAGGAAGGTGCAGGAAGAGAGGGGAAGGGAGGAGGGAGGGAGAGGAAGAGGAAAAGGAAGGGGGGGCGGGAGGGAGGGAAAGGAAGAGGTAAAGGGACAGAGAAGTGGAGGGAGGAGGAGGGAACAGGGAGAGGGAAGGTGGGAAGAAATTTTGATGATAAAAGTAATATGGGTAGTGTGAAAAATAAGGAAAAGTGCGAGATGAAACTGTCACCATGATTTCTTCACTACGGCTGAATTATCTTATTTGTGCCTCTGTGTGTAATAAAAAGTTTAAAATGAGGAAATTTGACGAAATGCATTTAAGAATGGCTTTCAAGCAACACTGGACAACAAATGGACCTAAACAAGAGCTGTTAAGGACCTCACTCCCTTATGCTTCCCACTCTGACCCAAGATCTATTCAGAGAACTTTCTAGAAAAGAAAATCTGTGATCTAGTATATCTCTACTGACTATATTTCATGAGAGTCCCCAAA
This sequence comes from Spilogale gracilis, assembly GCA_004023965.1. Taxonomy (NCBI): domain Eukaryota; kingdom Metazoa; phylum Chordata; class Mammalia; order Carnivora; family Mephitidae; genus Spilogale; species Spilogale gracilis. The sequence goes on along the minus strand of PITA01002778.1, from coordinate 142,204 downwards.
GTAATTATTTCTTTAGAAATATATTGTACATTGGAAGTTGATAAACGAGTAGACTTACATGTGTTCACCACACACACACACGCACACACACACACACACTCACACTCACACAAAAAGCAGCAACTAAGGGAGGTGACAGAAATGTTAACTGATGTTGCTGTGATCCTTTCACCATGTAAACACAGGCCGAATCAGCACATGTACACCTTAGGCTTACATAATCTTACAGGACAAGGATAGATCAATAAGGCTAGAAACGAAAGGGGGCATTTTCACTTTGTAGATCCCAAGTATGAAGTAAGGAACAGGAAGCAGGATTTCCCCCACTGAGGCCAATCCAAACCAGCATGGTGTCCACTAAATTTTCTTAAGGATTTTATGTATTTATTTGAGAGAGAGAGCGCGAAAGAGAGAATGAATGAATGCATGAGCAGGGGGAGGGACAGAGAGAGAGGGAGAGGCAGACTCCATGCTGAGCAGGGAGCCAGGAGACCCAGGGCTGGATAGAGGGCTCAACCCAGGATCCTGAGATCATGACCCAAGCCGAAGTCAGATGCCTGAACCACCCAGGCACCCCCTAAAAATGTGTTAAAGCAAAGAAGGCTTTACCTCTTCCTGGGGGATTGGTTGTGGTGACTATTAAAACACCTGCCTAGGGTGCCTGGGTGGCTCAGTAGGTTAAAGCCTCTGCCTTCAGCTCAGGTCAAGATCTCAGGGTCCTGAGATCCTCTGCTCGACACGAAGCCTGCTTCCTCTTCTCTGCCTGCCTCTCTGCCTACTTGCGATCTCTCTCTGTCAAATAAATAAATAATTTTTTTTAAAAAGACTATTAAAACAAAACAAAACAAACAAACAAAAAAAACCCCACCTGCTTAAAACAGGAAGGAACACCCAGTTCAGGCTCCTCTGGCCAGATCAGCAAACCGCTTCAGGCCGTGTAAACAAGCCTTTCAGGGTCTGGACCGCAGTTCAACTAGGAGCTTTTTACAAATACCACCTCACTGGCTTCTAACATGATCCTGTAAAACTAGTGAAGAAAGAGAGCCCAAAGGTTACCAACTTACCCAGGGGCACCTGGCTAATAACAGAAAAAACGGAATCTAAATCAAGATCTGGGTCTGCGCTCCTTCCCCTCTACCACCTTCGCCATCGGAGGCCTTTTACTGCCCTGAGAGGCCTTCATAAGAACCACCTGGAGTTCAAGCTAGAAAGGGCCACACTGGCCAGGGGTTTGTGCCTCCACTGGGAGACTCTGATTCCCCCTGTGGGCGGCTCTGAGCCCTCATGTTAATCATGAGGAACCCTGTTAATCCCCACAGGCAAGGCTGAGCCCCCTGGAAGGAGTTCTTCACACACCTGCTGAGCCTGTCCCCAGCCAGGGGTTAAGAGGATAAAAGGCTTAAAGCAGCAAGCTCAGGAAGTCACAGGTTCAAATGCAAAAGAAGAAAAAATGGGACAGGATAATTGACAGGAATGGGGATTCACTAGAAAAATAATCCAGCATCTCCCAAATGCATAAATACTTGTGTAACCATCATAAGCAGAATTCTAACAATGCCTTTTTACAGGGAGGGGGAGATCAAAATTTTTATTAGAACAACAATTATGGAATTTTATCCTTAGAGACCATGGAGTCCACCCACATGCCCCATGCTAGATGGAACCCTTGACTCTGAGTAAGAATCCGAACCACACTGACTTGCTTAAAAGTAAAGGGACTCTGTCAGTCTGCACACACGGAGAGTCATGGGCCTGAAACGGTGCATTAGATCCGTGGTTTCTGTGCTGTGAAAATCCTCCTCACTGGCCATTCATCAGGGCGCACTCTCAGGTGGACCCCCGCAAGGCCCTGGAGATGCTCCCCAGGGGGTCTGCATGCAACCTGCCCTCCCAGAGCCACCCTGGCCTCTCCTTACCCAGCAAAGCTGGACATCCAATGGAGCGCTCAACCATTTACAACCCCACTCCCTTGCAAAAGTGAGGGAATGAATGAAAAGGACGGCAACATATTTTAGTAAGAGAAGTGAAGAAAAGGATTATTTCTGACAGAACCAGACAAATCAATTAATTGATCCCTGGCAAGCAAAGATAATTGTATTTCTGAGTTTATTAAGGCACATCAGGGCTAGTTAACTCATTTCACAGGGAGCTGGCTGTCGCTGGTCATTAGGCAGTGATGGGGACGTCGAGGCGTAAACACAAGACGGCATTTTCTCTCAGGAATCCCTTGACTTAGGACTCAACCGTTTTCACTCTGGTAGAGAAGAGGCAGGTGAGTCTGTTCAAAGGGGATTTCAGTCCTAATAGCTCCGTGTGTGTCTGACCTTAGACATCAGATCTGGTAATACTGATTGTAGGTCTTTCTGCGCAACTATTCTGTGGGTAGTACAGGATGTCTCTGTAATCACCTGAGACCTCAGGGCAGAAAATCACCCAAGTGAGACTGGAGAGAAGACGTGTAGGAAAGGCCAGGAGATGAACCTCAATGTCAGGGAAAACTTTCACTCAGAAAGAAAGCCAGTTTGATGTAGAACTTTGTCTGAGTTAAGACTTAAAAAGAAATCCAAATACATTTTAAAAGGAAAACGTTGGCTCCCTTTCAGTGAACAATATTGGGAATGAGGGCTCATACACTCTTAATAAGTACAAATTAGATATTAATAAATTGATGACTATGAATATTCACATAGTGGGGGGTTTATACTTATATATTTGATACTTGTTCATTTAAGTATTTCCCCATGAGAAGACTGTTGTAAATGAAGTAAGACTGCCTTCTGCTTTCTGGCTTCCAGAATCCACACTGGAGAGCTAACAAGGACTCTCCCTGGGCTCTTGAGCAAGAGGCATCCATGTGCAAAGGGAGGCCAGCTCCAGTCTCCTCCCGGGGAAGGTGAGATGCCACAGCCATGCTAAGCAGGAAGGGGCCTGGGTCTATTCTCTTTGGAAGAGGTCCTCAAGCAAGGCTGAGCTTACTCAGTGTGTGGACTCCTCCGTTGGTCCTAACCCAGTCCTTCTCAACCTGGGAACCACTTGGGAAGTTTTACAAGTACTGGTGTCTGGGGATCCCACCCTAGAAATTTTTCATTTAATTTGCCTGGAAGGTAGATGTTTTGGTTCTGCAGATGATTGTAGCACACAGCCTACGTTGATACCGCCATAGAAACTTCCTGTGCTCTTCTCCCCAGCTGGAGAACATGCGAAGACGTGGTTTTCTGAGCCTCACGATGAGCAATTCTGACTTGGCAGCTCTGGGACAGGGCCAAGAGTCTGCACCTCAAGCAGAAGTGGAATGGTGACACTCCTGCCCACCGGCCACACTCTGAGATGCACTGATGTGAACAGTACGTCAGGAATCAGGAATTGTTTTCTCACTGTTGGTATCATTTAATGAAGATCCAGGGGACCCCATCTGAACTGCAGGAAGTTCTCAAAGAAGCAGAAAGTTCTACCAGGGCAAATACAAACTGTCATGGATCTCCGAGGAGATACCAGGCACTGTGCCAGTTTAGGCACAGGCCATGTAAAGTCAGATAAGATCGGGTTCTTACCCTTAAGGAGCCTCAAGGCACTTGACAAGAAGACAAAGCCAGACAGGAAATCACCACTATTCCCTTCGGCGGCCCGGCCCTGTCTCCCACCACTGATGTCTCAGAACGTCTGTGGCTCTGACATTAACATCCCTATAAGCAGCAGTCTAACACGAGACTGGCTGTGATCGGTTCTGTGATCCTCCAGTCCTCTCTTCGTACTCTTCACCTCCCTGTGGCCATGCAGGCGGGCTCTGCTTCCTGGCACCACTGAGCCGGTCCACGGTCCTGTCCTCCCAGAGCCTCTGCAAGGCTGCCTCCCACCCACTTTTCAGGCAACAGCTCTGTGCGATCTCCTCCTGGGACACCTTCTCCGACTCTCCCCGCAGAGTGGATTCCCCTGATGTTTCTCTTCATAGCCTCTGAAGCTTTGTCTTGGTCACAGAACTCACCCTACATGGTGGTTTCTTCCTGTGTGGGTATCTGCCTCCCTCCTTAGCTGTAAGCACTCAGAGGACAGAGTCTCTTATCTTCATGTTTCTAGAGCCTTTTAGAGTAGCGTACACTTACAGTGTTTATAGTAATGACTGTGTGAGTGGATGGTGGGACACGAGAGGCAGGCTTTTAAAAATATGAGAATGAGGAACTCCTACAAACTGGGCTGAATACAGTAGATTAATATCAGTAAACAAGTAGTCTGTAAAGGAGATTATATTTAAGCTAGAATTTAAGAGGCTAGAATGCTCAAGGTCGATATTACAAGGACGATGTTCAAGAATGATCTGAGCACAGACAATAAAGCACAGAAATTTAGATCAAACCATTTGAACACTAAACTGGGTGAGAGGATGAGCAAGCTAGAGGGTTGTAAACAGAAAGCAAAGTGGTCACATTACGGGCAGTAATGACAATTTAAAGAGCATCTACTAGATACCAGGTACCATGCTAGCTGTTCTGCATGTATAGATTAGTTCATGCACTAAATACCATAAGACTTCTGATTACTCCATGAGACTGTGTCCTCATCATTTTACAGTTGGCAAAATGGCAGCTCAGAGTGTTTTAAGGAGACATCCTCATACTCTAAGAGCCTACAAGGGGCAGAGTGTGGCTTCACATTCAGGTCTGACCTCCAAGCCAGGTTTCCCAGTGCCTCCCTTCCCCTGCCCTTTTTTGTCACCATGAGTCTTGTTCCCAGGCGTGGGCTGACAATTCACAATGCATGTCGACTGGTTTCAGGAGATGCTTTTCCATGGAGAATTTGCTTCAGTCAATACAGACTTTGGATAAATGCAAGTTGACTATTTGCTCAAAGCAAACATCACCAAAAGGCAATAGCATTCTGGGACTAGAAACACCACCCACAAACATAAACATATGAGAAGCACGTAATCCCCGATTGGGGCAAAATCTCATGCAATATTCTCAGTTCTGCATCCCTGTTGTTTTGACATAGCATCTCACAACGAATCAGGTGGGGGTGTCTCCTTGCCCAGAATGGGCAGTGATGATCTGGGGTGTCAGGATGGAGATACAAGGGGCATGTCCCATTATCTGGAGAAACTGTTGAAACGTGGATGCCTACAGTCAAATTCCATCTGAGGAAGGGCACTTTCCTTCCTGTGAAACCCCTAACTCTAATTTCTACCCCCAAGGAACTTTGGAGAATACCCTCAGACCCAAAAATGGGCCAGCCTCCCCAAAAGCTGCCTTCCTTTTTTTCAATGACACATGGAAATCCTCCATTTTCTTTCAAGCTCGCTAGGCTTAGACCTCAGTCATCACTTCTCCATGGAAGTGATGGGTAAAGTAACTACATTTCACCGTGAGCATGTCTCCTATGGGATTCGGAGTGGGAAAACCCTTGGTGATCAAGCAGCATGGACCACGGATGTCAGAAACCCTTCTGAAAGATGCAGAATCCTGGCTGTCGCTGGACCTAGCCTGTCCATGGCTCTCTGCAGCCTGGACTCTGGGAACTGGGGACTCTTAACGTTAAGGTCTTACTGCTGACAGGGCTCTAGAGATCTTAGAACCCACTCTATCACTGTAAGAAGTCTGACTGCCTCCATCCAAATGATGCCCCAGACTGGCTATGGCTGCTATAAAGCCCACTATAAGCATGTTTGATCATAAGATTATGTCCTCATCCACATCAAAGTACCAACACCATGAAGTGCTGGCATGGAGAGCTGGGAGAAATTTGTGAGAGCTCTTATTCCACTCGACCCGTGGTCACTAACTGCTGATGACTTCATACTTACAGTAAAAACATCTTTAAGCAAGCAACTCCAATATTTACTTATAATCCCATATTATTTACAATCCCATACTTATAGAATTTTATATCCCTATGCAATATGCATTGTAAGCATAGAAAAGGACCTTTTAAAAGATGAGACAAGGAATGTAATAATCCATGTTTTAAAAATTAATTACTTTTGGGGCGCCTGGGTGGCTCAGTTGGTTAAGCCACTGCCTTCGGCTCAGGTCGTGATCCCGGAGACCCGGGATCGAGCCCCACATCGGGCTCCCTGCTCGGTGGGAGGCCTGCTTCTCCCCCTCTCTCTCCCCCTGCTTGTGTTCCCTCTCTGGCTGTGTTTCTCTCTGTCAAATAAATAAATAAAGTCTTTAAAAAAAAAAAATTAATTACTTTTTATATTAAAGGAATATATAACCTTTTTGCTCTTACTAAAAATATGCATATAACAATGATTCAATGTTCTGGTTTCAATTTAATCTAATTAAATATTAGACTTTGGTGCTGAGCATAGCTACCCGAGAAAACTGCCCAAAATACACAGACCTAGAGGATCTTAGGCTGGCGGGGTGAGTCATGGATTCCACACTCATCTTGTAAACTCCTTAAGCAATTGCGCAGGGCCCTCTTCCAGTTCTGGGTGTGTCCATTGAAATGTCTTGCTACTGGTGATGGTTTCAAACAAGACTTAGTCAATATCCGCCGGCCCAGAGTCCCCTTAGGATAAGGTGTGTCATGAAGAATTATGATTACAAATCTATATATCAAATAGTACTTTATATCAGTTTAAATGTCTCGGCCTACTTATTTTTGAATCGGATCTGGTTATCTTGCCATGTCATTCCATTCGTTGTCATGTGTGTATGTGAATAGGTTTGTGTAAGAGAAGACCTGAGCAGTTCTGTCCTTTCCAGCTACTTACTGTACTTTCACTAGTAATCTGACTTTCAGTTCATGATGCCTTTACAGTATTTGTTTTTAAGCCACTTGCTGTTTTATGAAGGTTAGTGTAATTAAAGGAAGAAAACAATTTACAGACGTGTGTAAGTGCCCAGTCCCAAACTGTAGTATTTTGCGATGTGAGAGCAATGTCACTGACTCATCGGCACTACAGGAGGGCCCTCTTTGATTTGATGCCAGAGTTACTGAGTACAACTCACGACTAGGTGCCCTACGGACACAAAAGTTTTCCAGGGTCAGTGTGGATTCTAATTATTAACGGAGCTTGATTTCTCCCTGATTTTTGATGAAAACAACTATAAGTGGAAGTTTTAGAATTTTCTTCCCACATCTTAATGGATGTTTTGGGTAGCCCTGGGTAGAAGGCTTGTGTAGCCTTTGGAGCCAGGCTTACATCGCAGAAAACAAGAAACTCTGCCCCAGATCCCCCCTCTGCTACGTTACAGCTGCAGACTGTTCCAACCCCTCATCCCAAGTTGCCCGTGGGGCAAAGTAAAGATACTATCATTCATGCTGTGGTTGGTGATGAGGATTTAGGAGATAATCAATAGAAATGTCTAGCACTATGATAGACACATGGCATTCTCAAATGTGAACAGCAGAATGGGGGCAGGTACCAAATGGGCTCCAGGAAGCAGTAACCAGGCCAGGACTCGGGAGGCCAGGCCCCAAGCCTAGACTTTTCTCACTACACTGCACAACTTCTGATCAAGTGAGGAGGGTCAGACCAATGGTGATGAACTTCTGGAGGATACACAGAGCTTTGCTTCTTCAAAACTCAGCTCCAGAACCCCAACCAGAATCCCATATGAGCCCCCATCCCCGGAACATGGCTGGTCCCAGGATCATTGCCTGTTCCCCTCACCCCCTTATTCAGGTCACCTACCAAAATGCCCGGCCACTGAATGTCACCTCATGGAACAAGGGGCCATCATGTACAAGAGTCACTGTAGGCTCTGACCTCCGAACGATCCTTTTGAAACTAGAGACTGACCTGGGTGGTCAAGGGTAGAAGTACGAGACGGTCTCTACTTCTCCACCCTGAGTCTAGACTGCCTTTGTAGATGTTCCGCAGAAGGCCCCCTGGAAACCCCACCCCCCATGCCCATGAGTGCGAGGCTAGCTAGCAGGACATCAGGTGTGTTTCTGCTCCTGCTTGTAGGGCTCATCTGCCTCTCCCAGGCGAGGGCTCTGACCTAGAGCAAATCATGGTGAGGGCGGCCAGGCCCGGAACCCAGCTCAAACTGCCTGCCCTCAGAGTCAGGAGCTAAACGGAAAGCTGCAGTTTTCAGTCACTACGGTTAAAGCTGAGGATGGTTTATTATAGAGCAAAACAAACCAACAGATGGAAGCACTTAAAAGCATAAAGTTGAACAAAAATCAAAATGGCCACACTGATGCTTCAGCAAAGCTCGATTTTAAAGTAACTTTCTTCCTCTCTTCTGCAAACCTCCCCTCCTCCCTTCATAGACTTCTGTTTCAGGACTACGGAGGATGCTGGCCACTCATCCACAATTCCTGTCAAAGCCCGCTAGGTCCTATATTTCCCAATGAAACAGCCCAGCCCTTCCCTCTTGCAGATTTTTGAAGGCCCTGGGCTGCTGCTGCCTCCTTTGCCCCACACAGCAATAAAATGATGTTCCTCTTTCTCCCCGCTCTGCCTTGGAGTCGTATTCTGGCTCTGAGGCCTGGAGGTCAGTTTTCCACAACATGGATACCTCTTGCTTTGCCCTGTTAACTTGAGCACATCAAAAACTCAGATTCTATGAAACTGGGTTTCCCTGTGTAACCCGGGGAAAGCAGCGGCCACCCTGGGAGGGCGCAGAGTCCTGCTGTGGGACTAGGTGCTTCACATAACCATTCCACGTGGTTATTATTTGCAGTGACCCTCAGCGGGAAGTCTATTCGGAAAACTCACTGAGATCATACATGTGCGAGGCCACATTCAGAGCACATCCTGAAAGACGGCAAGCATCTACATTTTAATTCTGTACTTAAAGAGGACATCATAAATTTCCAGTTCTTGAGAGATCCAGACACAGGTTTTATGATATGCAGTTTTGGGGAGATGAGCCTACAAATACTGATCATGAAGACACCTTTTTCTCAGAGCTGTACAAGCAAGCTTCATTTCCAGTGAATTCACTTCCCTATACAACTGGCCAATGTACATCACAGGAAGAGGAAGAGAGAAGAGCGAAGGGGGATGGAAGTGTAGGAGGGAGGGGAGAGATCAGCATTCTCAAGTCTGTCAGTATATGGGCACATTTCAGCTGCACTGACTGCTTGGATGTTCCACTTGGCAGGAATGAAAATCCTTTCCTCATTAATCCAAACATCCTACCACCTGTCCTTACCACCTCTACTTCCTGCCAGGAGAAACACACACACAGATACACACACACAGAGGACCCTTGAACAACCATGGGGTTCGAGGCAAGCCCAACACCCATACAGTCAAAAATCATGTAGGACTTTAGACTTAGCAAAAACTTAACTACCACTAGCTACTGTTGGCCAGAAGCCTTACTGATCACATAAACAGCCAAAAACACACATTTTGTATATTGTATGTATTATGCAGTGTATTCTTATCTTAAGGTAAGCTAGAGGAAAGAAATTGTTATTAAGCAAATCATAAGGAAGAGAAATGATATCCATGGGGCTAGGCTGCATTTACAACCCATGTACACCCAGACCCGTGCAGCTCACATCCTTACTGTTCAAGGGTCAACCATCTATGTGTATACACAACAACAGATATAGAGATGCATACTCACCCTCTCTGAAAGAGATCCACATTATAAAATTTATGTAGCTCTACAGAAAACTCAACTGTTCCTTGTACTTCAGACATGATCTTTTTGGTTCATTACCTGAAAAACAAGAGAGAAATTAACAGCCTGAGATCCCATGAGCCAAACACAGAGAACCTGGGCTTCTACATGGAAACCCAATGGGTTGGGTTGACCAATGGGAGCATGCTGCATCCACTGGATGTCATCACTGAGAGGTTCCCTTATAGGAAAGGACACAGAGACAGAAGACGCACTTAATGTCACTCAGCTCGCTCCTAGAAGGACCAGAACTGAACCCAGTTATCCTAATCCTAAAGTGGGCTAGTCTACAGCCCTTCCGGTATACATGTTGGTGTCATGGAGGCCACAGCAGCCCAGCCATGGGCACGTGGCCAATGGCCAATGGAGAAAGAGTTCCAGCTCTTCTACTTTCTACCTGTGTGTTTCTGAGCTTAACTTCTCCTCCATGACATGAGCCCTGATTATAACACAAAACTGACAGAGGATGGACAGATTAAATGAGCCCACCACAGGGAGCACTTTGCACAGTTCCTGACATGCATAATGATTAATAACAGTAATTGAAAATGACTTTATCATTGTTAGTGCAGACGCCATCTCGAAAGTGTTAGGGGGCCTGGAGTGGCAAGGCCAGATGTGCCCTCCACTGGACACGGGAAGCGGAGGGAGTGGGTGCTGCTGCCCAGTACATCTGAGCCCATCTTGGCAGGGTGCTCACTTTCCAAGCTACGAGACCTTAGGACCAATGACAAGAGGAGTGGATGGGGAAGATGGGAGGGGACAAAATTAAAATAGTCCAAGTCTAGGATGAGAAACGAATGGAGGGGAAGAAAGACTCAAAGCAGGCTGAATTTTCTGAGGCTATGAAATCGTCTAGACACCAATGATTTGGAGGAAAGACACTGACTTCTATGGAGCACCCACTCACTCTACCCTTGGTGCCGCATAAAATATTTTCTGTAAGTTGCCTGCTTTTGTCTAAGAAGAATTTTGTGATATATGTTCTTGTCCCATAACGCAGATGAGGAAAAGGATCAGAGAGGCTCTAATCTGGACCGACTTTCCTCATCTAGAATGCCCTAGTGGTGTGTACTTTGGAGGGTGTCTGCACTTTCCCCAAGCCTCAGTTTGTCACCATGTGTAATGGGATGAGACAAGCTACCTAGGAGGAGTCCCATGGGACAGGAGGTAATTACCTGCAATGAGCAGGTTCTTGGGGGAACCAACAGGCTCTCCCTGGATAACAGCTGGCATGATCTTGGGAAAGGGGAGAATGAAAGAGAGGGAGGAGGGAAGCTAAGAGGAGATCTTCGTTGGCACCTAAGTCTCCTTTCAAAGCCTCTCCTCGCTCTACTACTTGATGCCTCCATGACCAGAACACCATCTCTGGGGTACAGAGCGTGACCTCACTAGAGCCTGTGGGTCATGCGAGGCCAGCTCCCAAGAGTAAGAACACAGAGATTAACTTGGCTTTGACTCTGCGTCTTGGCTCTGGCAAGGGTGTCACGCAGGCAAACATTTCTGAAGATGCAGAATTCTGCTGGCCAAATTAAAAAGCAGCAGATCCCAAAACACAGCCGCTATAAAACCAGCAAGACGGAAGTACAAGCTCACGTGCCTAGAGAAGTCTGGCTCACAAAATGTGCTGAGCCCTCGAGGGGCACCCGTGAGCGGTCAAGGTCAGAACTGCCACCTCCCTCCACCCCAGGCCCCTGGATTCAATATCAAGACATTTCCAGTAAGAGCTGGACTGAGGGCCAGCACAGAAAGCCATTCAGCACCTAATTTAATTATCACATTAAACACAGGGACAGCTGCCTTTTCCCTACTTCCCTGTCTTGCTCTCGGTCTCAATCCTTAAAATACTGCAGAGCCAGCAAAACCATCGGACGCCGGCTTGCGGTTGCCAGGGTCAATAATTCCTGACCCTCCCTGATCCCCAACTGTGGGAGGATGTTGCAGAGGAAGGAACAGAGGGAGAGCAAGAACAGCACACACTAACAATCCAACCAAGTGCACATCAAACACTGCTTGGGAGGTTGCAGGTGTATTCCTTGCACTTCATAAAAAGTACTTACTGCATGGAGAATATCATGCAAAACACTGTTTTCTCCTGGAAAGCTACATCCTCTTGTCCTACGGTTCAGGACAAATTAGCTGGAACTTGTAAATGCAAACACAGCTTATGGGTGGAAAACGACCTGTTCCTTTTTAAGGCCATGTGACTCATTATAACCCAAATACCCCCAGTTAGTCCATGAGGAACACAAGCTCACATTTAAAATACCGGTTTTACAGTATGGAGGTTCCTTAAAAAATTAAAAATAGAAAGCCCATATGATCCAGTAATTCCACTGCTGGGTAATTTACGCAAAGAAAATGAAAACACGAATTCAAAAAGATACATGCATCCCTATGTTTACTGCAGCAGTATTTATAACAGCAGAGATATGGAGGCAGCCCAAGCGTCCACTGCGAGTGGAATGAATGAGGAAGACGTGGCATGTATTTGCACCAACAGCACCTGGCCAGAAAGAAGAATGAAATCTTGCCTTTTGCAGGAACATGGATGGAGCTAGCAGATATTTCCCTAAGTGAATTAACTCAAACACAGAAAGAGAAATAACAGATGGTTTCTAAAAAAACCTAAATAAATAAACAAAACCAGAAATGTCTCACAAATACAGAGAACAAATGTGGTTGTCAGAGGGGAAGGTTTGGGGGAGGAGTGAAATAGAGAAAGGGGATGAAGAGGTACAAACTTCCAGTTACACAACAAGTAAGTCCCAGGGATGGATATACGCGTAAGCAATACGGTCGGTAACACTGTCACGACGCGTGATGACACATGGTGACCAACCTATCACAGTGAGCGCTGAGCCACGCACAGAATTATTGAGCCATTCCGCTACACACGTCACAGTGCATTTCAACTACACTGCCGGAACAAAGACAGAGAGTAAAATACGTTTTAAAATGCCATAGTGGGGCGCCTGGGTGGCTCAGTCGGTTGAGTGTCTGGCTTTTCGTTTTGGCTCAGGTCATGATCTCAGGGTCGTGGGATCAAGCCTCGCATTGGGCTCTGCCCTCAACATAAAGCCTGCTTCAGATTCTCTTTCTCACTTTCTCTTTCTCTATCTCTCTCAAATAAATAAATGTAATCTTTAAAAAAAAAAAAAACTCCATATTGATTTTGCTGATAATTAGATATGGTCCAATTGGCAGAAATTACAGGAATCTGTAGGAATCCCAAACTATCAGCTTGGGTCCCAATCATCTCCTCTGCCCTTTCTATCTAACGAGTAGGGAGAACATGTACCGAGGAGTGGTCTACACCTGTGGTCCCAAGTCAACGGCCGCAGCATCACTTGTAATGAAAGCAAAGTCTTAGGTCCCATCCCAGACCCACTAAACCAGAAACTGTAGGGATGAGGCTCAGGAATTGGTGTCCACACTCTCCAAAGAATGTTGATGCCAGGGGCGCCTGGGTGGCTCAGTTGGTTAAGCGACTGCTTTTGGCTCAGGTCATGATCCCAGAGATCCGGGATCCAGCCCCGCATCGGGCTCCCTGCTCCAAGGGAAGCCTGCTTCTCCCTCCCTCACTCCCCCTGCTTGTGTTCCCTCTCTGGCTGTGTTTCTCTCTGTCAAATAAATAAAATCTTTAAAAAAAAAAAAAAAGAATGTTGACGCCAACATCTTTCAAAACCACTGGTGTAGAGACTAGAGGCTGGCCTCTCCCAGGCCTGAGATCACCAGCTCCCTGGGGGCTGCCTGACCTTGGGCGCCCTGCTTTGCTGGCTCTCTGTTCCTCCACCTCCTCCCTGTGCAGTCAGGAGTAACAGAGACCTGCCCCATCCGGTGGTTTTCCTGACCGACAGAGGTAAAGCACAGGGAGTGTCAATACAGGGTTAGAATATACACGCATAACGCAAGCATATTTTATTTTAAAAATATAGGCCAGATTTTATTTTAAAAATATCCCATTGGGCAGAAAGATGCCAGTTCTGTGGGAGAAAGTGCCCATGACAGTGTTTGCGAATGTACAGATGGCTCAAAGAGCAGTCACGGCACTACCTCCATTGCCCGCGTGGTGGGATTCGCTGGCTTCTCAAAATACAAGGGGTGTGGACCACTGACGGGCACGTATGTATCTCCGGCTGCGTGACCAATAACCCAAACCTCCCACGGGCACATGGCAGACAGGTGACACACGCTCAGTACCCTCCACACTCACACCCCCCGCACACAGACACAAGCATGGGCGCACATACCTACGATACACACATGACGCACACATGCCGGCATGCCACAGTCATCGTACACACGAGACCTCAAGGTACACACCCCACCACACACCACATGCAACACACCGGACCCACAACACACAGACATACACAGGCACCACATCCACTGCACACACTCCACGGCTGTCTCTGCGCTAACTTCCTGTGGCAGCCGGCACCACCTCCCAAGCTAGAGATTGCAATCATCCGGCCACATCTCGTGCGGTCCCAAGATGCTCAGCTCCCAGCATGCATTTCCTGAAAGGCTGTTGGACGTCCAGATGCTCCAGCTGTGAGCTCGGGATGGGGACAGGGTGATCGAGTGCCAGTCACAAGGAGGCGGGGAGGACAGTGAGGAAGAGTCCTGATGCTCAGGGAAGGCACCCCTGGGAAGGCAGACTTCTGAGTGACAAGGCCATTTCTGGTCCAGGGTCATCCATGAAAACCTCCCTCTGCTTAAAAAGTGAGAAAGGATCAGGGCACCTGGGTGGTTAAGCATCTGCCTTCAGTTCATCATGATCCCGGAGTCCTGGATCGAGCCCTGCATCAGGCTCCCTGCTCAGCGGGAAGCCTGCTTCTCCCTCTCTCACTCCCCCTGCTTGTTTGCCTTCTCTTGCTGTGTTTCTCTCTGTCAAATAAATAAATAAAATCTTTTTTAAAAAAAATGAGAAAGGGTCCATGCACCTCGATGTTTATGGAGGCATTATCTACAATAGCCATACTATGGAAACACCTCAAGTGCCCATCAATAGACGAACAGATAAAGAAGCTGTGGTGTATATCTACAATGGAATATTACACTGCCATCAAAAGGAGGAGATCTTGCCATTTGCAATCATGAGGATGGAGCTTGAGTGTTTATGCTAAGTGAAGTCAGTCACAGAAAGACAAATACCATGTGATTTCACTTACATGTGAAATTTAGGAAACAAAAGGAATAAGCAAAGAGGGAAAAGAAAGAGAGAGAGAGAGAGAGAGAGAGAGAGACAGAAACCAAGAAACAGACTCTTAACTCTAGAGAAAAAAACTGCTGGTCACCAGAGGCGAGGTGAGTGGAGGGTGGGGGAAACAGGGGACGGGGATTAAGGAGGGCACTGGCTGTGATAAGCATGTTTGTTGTACAGAAGTGTTGGATCACTATGTTGTACACCTGAAACTAACATTACACTGTAATTCACTAACTGGGATTTAAATAAAAACATTAGAAACAAAAAGCAAGGAGGACCCTTCAGCAGGTCCTCAGGGCCTCAGCACCCCTGGCAGTGGTGCACCTGCCCTGATGTTTCCCCCACATGGAGTAAGACCCCTCCCCCCAGGCAGCAGTGTCACCAGCCCGCACCTGGCTGGGGCCAACGTGCACCTGGGGAGCATGATTTAGGGACGGACACCCACAGACAAAGGTGAGGGGAAGGGAAGGGCTGCGATGCACCTGGCAGAGACCAGGGCACCCAAGCTTCAGAGCGGCCTTCCTTGTGGGTCAGGGAGAGAACAGTGTCAGTCTCTAGGGCAACACACACACACACACATGCACACGCACACACAGACACACGCTCTGCACCAGCCAGCTGGGTCCCACTCACATCCAGTGACTTAGGACCTGCTGCTGCCCTCCCCGGGCCTCATCTTCCTCCTCTGTAAAATGGGAGTCATCAGAATACTTTCTTCATGGGTTTGTTAAATGAAAGATGTTAATACACATAAGGCATTCAGAACCTGGCATAGAATGAACCCCAACAAAGGCTGGCTACTGTTAATCTCATTCCACGAAGTGCAGTGGGAACGGTACACTCTGGAGTTGCTGCCCCCTTTGCTTTGCACTCATTCAGAGCGATCTTGATGGAGCCCTCCCCCCACAGGCCTGCCTTTTCTGGGAGCCTTCTCACATCACCTCCGCCCAGCCCAGCAACAGATGGGTGATCTCATGAAGCAGTGAACTTCTCACCACTGGGGGCGTCCAGGCAAAGGAGGGACCCTGCTGCTCAGGGATCCCAGGTCCCTGAATTGTGTTTCAGCGGCAATGAAATTCCCTCTCGGCCTCAATGTCACAAGACCCCATCATTGCCAGGGAGACCATGTTTAGCTCAGACTAGCAAGGAACAAGTTATAAGGCTCAGAAGAAAGCAGAGGAGATAACCAGGCCACAAATTTGGGGAACCCCTTCTCAGAGCCACGGTCCAGGCAGTTACCCACTATGTGCATACTTGGCCTCTCTAAGCTTGGATTTCCACATCTGTGTGTCAAGGGAAAACCAACTAAGAGAATGATATGAAAGGGTAGTTAACGAAAGGGATTGTTAAAAACTATGAAAACTGTTTTCAGTGTCAAATAGGCTCTTATTAAAGTAAGGAAGAAAAACTATTTTGGAAAAATAAGCACATTACTTCTCCCTCCTTGACGGTGGAGCTGTTTAACGTCCTTGAAAACAGGAGGTCATGTCTATGTAGGGCTTTTTGAGCACTCCGCGGCTCCCCCGGTGGCTGGGACACGGCAGACATCCACAGATACCTGTGGAATTAATGAATATAGGACAGCCTCGGGAAGCAGAGCTGCAGCTCAGCGTGAGTGTGGAGGGGAGGTCCATCTCAACGAGGGAAAACAGAAACACAGAACACACATTGCACCACGAGGAGTGTGAGCACAGGCGTGGATTATGTGGGAGAGCGCGTCTTCCTTGGATGACAGATCCTGACGAGGTCAGCCAGGTGAGTCCTTCCAGACTTGCCCCGCACTGAGGACGGCACCAGGCTCTGACCATGGCGAGACACATGCAGTGTAAGGTGTCCGGGAGGAATGCGTGCAGGGCGAGGGCAGGATGTTATCCTAATCTCTGCATCCAAAGCATGGCCAGGACCACACTGTGGGTGCCCCAGCTGTCCTCAGCACTGGAGGCAAGGACCTTCCCCGAGAGATCCCCCCAGGAAACACGTTTTTGGGTCCTACATCCAGACCTCCTAATGAGACTCGGAAGAGGATCAAGGAACACTCGTGCTAACTGGGAACCCTGGCACACCTGTTTCTCATGCCAGCTAAGATGGGAAAACCACACATGTAGCCAAGTCCCAACCCAGAGGCCAGAGAAATGCATCTGCTGTCTACTTGTGTGACCTCTGGAGGGCAAGGAAACCCACTTTGGGAAGAAATACTGGAGGCTTCTCCTTCAGAAATGAAGCTCCTCTTCTTACAGGGATTCATAAAGTGGTCTGGATATAGGAATCGCTGGGTAGAACATGGTAATTCTAAGTGGCATCTGGAATGGGGCCTTCAGAGCAGTGCACACGTGTGTGTGTGTGTGTGTGTGTGTGTGTGTGTGTGTGTGTAAGATCATCAGGTCTGGAGATAAACAAGCCAGGAGCCAGATATCTGTTCCACAAAACTCTGCAAGCTTCTGTGGCCTCCTCTGCAAATCGGAGATAACTCTTTACCCCCGGGAGTAAAACAGAAGGGCAACAACAATGTTAGTCCCAGCACTCCAGTGGCATAGAAGGCTAAAGTCACCAAGAAGAACAGGGCATTCAGTTACTGGTAGGAATGCTTCCTTTTGAATTTGCTTTTTCTTTCATCATCAGATTTCATTGAGCTTTTCCTTTCTGTGTGTTTGCTTCCCTCCAGTTGTATCCAGAATGGGATATTCAAAGACACGCAAAACTCATGGTGTGGGTGGGAGAGAATCCTTGTTCCCTCTTCAGAGAGCTGCAGCCCTGTTAATGGGGTCAGGAGCTAGGGGCCTCTCCGCTCCCTATGCCGGAGGCCTGAGGACCGGCACCGAAGCGGGGCAAGGGACCACGGCCTACCCACTTGTCTAGTGTCAGCCGGGCATCAGCTTGTGGTCCTCCCTTCCCCTTCCTGCCTGGATCCCCCAAAATCCACATGATGAAACCTCACCCCCAAAGTGAAGTTTTTGGAAGGCGGGGCCTCTGGAAGCCCAAGAGGTCATGAGGATGGTGCCACCATGAATGGGATTAGAAAAGGACCCCAGAGGGCTCCCTTCCCCTTCTGCCAGGTGAGGACACAAGACATCTGCAATAAACCGAGGCCCGCATCAGACCATGCTGCCCCCTGACCTTGGACTTCCAGCCTCCAGAACCATCAGAAACACACTTCTGTGTGATACATAAGCCGCCCAGACCGGTATTTTGTCCTAGCCTGCTGGAATGGATGGAGACACCCCCAAAGACAACCTGTTCTGACCACTGTTAGCAAATCCAATCCCTTCTCTCCATCTCCAAAGCCATCTCCAAAGCCATCACCGTGGCTGTCTTTGTCACTTCCCTCTTTCCTGAGAGACCCCCTGCACCCCCATCCTCTGTCACAGGTGACCCCAATCCTCTGGGAAGCCCATCTCTCCACAGATGTGGGCAGCGAGCCACAGCATCGGGTGCCGAGGGCTGGAGGCCACCACGTGTCTATAGAACGTGGGCCAGTTCCTGGCGGTGGACAATCACTCAGCACCCAGCGGTCAACCCTGCTGGCAGAAGTTCAAAAGGCCGCTCACAGAATCCAGGTGCACAGCCTTAGGGCCTCTCTCCTTTCTTTTCCAAAGTCCAGGGTCCCTGGAGGCTTGGCCTCCGCGTCAACTACCATTGGGCTTCTCTAGCAATATTTCTAAAATGTTTCATCAGTTATTTTCATTTTCTCATATGTTTTACACCATTCTCAGTTGCCTCTGACGACATTTGCTGAAAATACTAAGCCTACTGTGGTCCCTCATTATCCACGGCTTTCCTTTCTCTGGTTTCGATTACCCATGGTCAGCCCTGGTCTGGAAGCCATGGTCTGTCTGCTGACCTACGCTGGAAGGTCCCTAACGCTCTGTCACAGTGCCTGCGACATGCACTCCCTCTCGCCACATGGGCCTCTTTCCAGATCCCACCATCACAAGAAGAAGGCAAGTACAGTACGATGCTTTGAAAGAGAGAGACCACATCTCCATCACTTGTATTCCGACTCTGCTGTACTTAGTTTATGTTATTATTAGTTATTGCTGTGACTCTCTCACTGTGCATGAGACTTTGTCACAGGTATGGATGCACAGGGAAAACAGTCGACGTAGGGTTTGTACAACCCGGGCACCCCCTGGGGGTCTTGGAACATAACAGCCCCAGATAAGGGTGCACACAGCTGTATTTTCAAGAAATACCAAGATTTCAACACCTCATTAGATACTGTTTAGAAACAAATCCTTTTACAAACACAATTCCCTTCAGTATGTGTCTTTTCTTCTAAAAAATCCATCTTCAAAGTGTGTGGTCTTTGAAGATTAAATAAAAAAAAAAGGGTGTTGATCTTAACAGGCATCAGCATTTACTTTACAGAAAGGGCATGCAAAGCTAATGTGGTCGGAAGACTATGAATCAGAGAATTATGACAGGGTAAGTGTGGACAGGTTCAGGAAAGGGCCCTCTCTCACGCTACAGAGCAGAACAGTGAGGGCAGAGAAGGGTCGCCAGAAGGGCGATCTCGGGAGAGCCTGCGGGAGCCCGGAGCCCCCCGTCAGAACGCGCTGCCTTCCCCAGGGTCTGAGAGAAGCAGCGAGCAGCAGGAATCTTTCTCAAACCCAGCTGTAGCCACATAGGTGGATGCCCACCCTCCAGGCGATTTACTCCAGTCTGACATTCTGCCATGGGACTAACTCCTGGCATGATCTGCAGTGAGAATCTGCTACATGATCAAGGAAAACGATCTCGTTAGGCATGAAAATCAGCATTTCTTCATCAAGGAGAAAGGGTCCCCCGAGAAGCAGGTTTCTGTCCTGAGAGCATCTCGCTGGCATTCAATCCCCACCCCGGGGCCTTTTTTTTTTTTTTTTTTTAAGATTTTATTTATTTATTTAACAGAGAGAGAGATCACAAGTAGGCAGAGAGGCAGGCAGAGAAAGAGAGGGAAGCAGGCTCCCTGTTGAGGGGAGAGCCCGATGTGGGACTCGATCCCAGGACCCTGAGATCATGACCTGAGCCAAAGGCAGAGGCTTAACCCTCTGAGCCACCCAGGCGCCTTCCCACCCCGGGGCCTTACCTCAATCTTGGAGCTTGGGCAAGTCATGTAATGTCTCTGAGTCTCAGTGTTCACATCTGGAATACGGGCCAACACCATCCTATCAGAGCAGTTGCTTAGGAACAAAATCGGAGCATCTCATGGACATAAGCATCCCTTCAACACACTGGGACCAAGCACAGAGAACTGCTCAGAGCACGAGAGACACAGAGACAACTGAGCCATGGCCCTTAGGTCCTCCAAAGACACAGGTGGGAAAAGAGAGGACCAGGCCACAAGCGTGGCCCATGGGGACAGGTGCCATGATGTGAGGGTGCCCAGAGAAGTCTATGACCCATGTGGACTTGGCCAGACCCAGGGAGCCAAAGCTTGGCCCTCAGCAGCTGCACAACCTCAGGCAAACCTTCATCTCCCTGTGCCTCAGTTTCCCAACTGGAAATTGCTTTGGAGCCTGGCCTATGATAAATGTTCAGTAAGTATAATCTGTAATGTTCACACAGCTCTGTCCCCTCATATCGGGGCCAAGGAAAAGGGACACCTAGGAGGCAGAGGATCCGTGCAGGGTCAGAGGTATCTGGGGGAAAAGCCAGGCCTGGACCTTAGGTATCTGAGCCCTTCGAGCAGGATGCTCTGTAGGGCTCTACACACACAGCCCAACCGCAGGCAGAGGCAGCCCTCCCTGACACGCCAGTCTTCCACCTCAGCACGGCATACACTCGGGGCGGGAACACCAGGCACTTCAAACTCTGGGCCCTTCCTGCCCCGGCAGCGCATCCTCTCTATGTCAGCGCATCCCAGCCAGGACTGCACCCCCCACCTCCCGGAACAAGCCCCAGCTGGCTGCATGCAGCCAGAAACAGCTCTGACTGCGTGATGTTCTAGAAGCATACCTCTCCTGCAGGTTAGACTCTGAACCCTTAAAGGAAGGGACAGCCACCACTCTTTAGCAGTACAACAGGGCCGAGAAGAGTACACAGTAACACGTGGGGTGAAGGAGAGGAACGCAAGAATCGACAAATGCAAGAGAAAGACACAGACGAATGAATGCACACTGATTACTCTTCTTTCTAATCAAATACACCTTCCCTGAGACTTGGAAGCAGCTGCTGTTCGGGACCGGGATGCTAACTGTACCCTTATTTTGAGTGCAGACCTGAGCTCCTTCTGTCCTGTGTGTGTGTCCACCGACGGGAGAGGGAAGGCGGTCCCGCGCATGGTGGGGGCGGGGGGCCTCGGCAGCGGGGCTGGCAGGGGCGAGAATGCAGCCAGGACGGTGGCCCCCCCGCAGAGGAGCGCTCTATTTACCCTTCCCGACACCTCAGCATAAACAGGGGAGGAGGTGAATGCAAGCCGCCGGGCCCCGGCAAGTGAGCCAAGACTGGCATTTCAGATGTGCAGCTTGTGCCCGGCTGCCACGCTCGGCACCCAGCTCCGCCGGCGCCTGTCATTAGCTTCCCAAGCACGGCGGTGACTCAGCCCCCGTCTGTGTTCGCACTGACCACCCACAGGATCTGTGAACCTTCTCCACTTGCTCACACACGCGTGGGCACCCTCGTCCAGCCACCCTCCCAGCCAAAATAGAAAGCCAGGCAGGGACAGGGGAAGGAGGGCCTCAAAGCAGCGTGCGGCAACATTCCCTGGAGCCTCCCAGCACCAAGAGGAACGGGAGAGTCCTCTGTCCTGCACTCCGTGAGGTCAGCAATCCTGCAGGCTCCTCCTCCTGCAGGACCGCGGGCACCTCCAGGGCTGTGGACCCCCCTGGCGAGGGTCTCTGGAGGTGTCTGCTGTCAGCCCGCAGACCCACAGAGCTGGAGGGGACTCCCGGGGCAGTCCGTTCTACAGAAGAGGAAACTGAGGCCACGCGGCGTCCGGAGAGGCAGCTCCATTCAGGGGAAGCAGTGAAGTTTGGCACCAAACCATCACCACAGCAAAGCCTGCCATTCCTCAGTCCCTGGCCCTGGCACCTTGGCTCTCTCGGGTCCTTGGTCCTCTCATCTGTGAAGAGGGCTAATAAAGACCTTCCTCGCGGGGTCAACACAAGAATGTGAAGGGCTTATCCCGCAGTAGCTGGCATACCGAGAACACCTGAAGCAGCCGCTCCTACATGCACGTTCCTTTCACCCCGACAAGCATGTGATGGAGAGTAACTCAGAGAAACAATAACTCCTCCACTCAAGGTCCGAAATCATCTCCCTTAACGTGAATGGAGGGGTTTCATCTCCTATTTAACATTTCCCTGAAAACCTGCCCTCCAGGCACAATCTCACTAGAAGCTGTCCCAGGATGGTGGAGAGGGGTCCGAGAGGGCATCTCGTGGACGGAGAGCATGGACACCGGGAAGGGGCAGGCACCAGACTGACCTGCACCCATCCACAGTCCATCCAGGACCGGCAAAGTTCATGAACTTAACGACCACAGAGAGTATCCCCGTTCCTCCCAACAACAGAAACTCCCCCTGGGCAGTGTGCCTATGGATCCAGACATCAGTGAGGCAGGTGCTCCCCTTCAGTCCCAGGAGAAGCGATTCAGGTCCAGGAGCCGCAGACCCACAGGCACACAGAGTCCATTCTGTACTTTCCACTCAGGGCCTCAAAAGCCAGACTGGCTTTGGTTCAAATCCCAACCGGTGTGTGTTTCTCTGCACACTCGAGGCCAGGGGCCGAACAGAGCTGGGTTTCAGTTTTCTTCACCTGCAGAAAACACACCTGTCTCCTAGGAGGAGAGTGGAGGTTAAGGGACGTGAGGGTCGTTTGTACACAAGGCATATTCAAGTTAACCGCCGTGCAGGTCGGTGGGCTCCCGAGAATGCTGTGTTTCTACTTTCTCAATTATGCAGGTAGTTTCCTTATAAAAACCTGAGAATGGGTATATCAGAGGCAAGGGGGAAAGGAACGCAGCAGCAAGACCACCGTGGTCCTGGATGTCCCAACATTTATTTCAGAAAGCCCAGCCATGTGAAGACATGTTTTATACAGAGGCTGACCACTGGTCACCTCCTCCACCACTGCCTCCCTGGGCACTCAGCTGGGGAACACAAGCCTTCACACCCAGTGTCCCTTCCCCGCTCAACAGCATGAGGGATGGGGGGTCTTCCTAAGAAGCCAGCCCCACCCCATCACCCTCTAGCGGCCTCCCAGCTCAGTGTCAAAGTCATGGCCAGCTCGCCCCACATGCCCCACCTTCCTTCTGGCTCTACCTTTGGTAATTCACTGCCCTTAAGATGCCCCTGTATATGGGCTCCTCACTATTCCTCCAAGCCTTGGGGCCGGGTCTACATGAGGCAGGTCTCAAAGGCTCTCTCCGAAGCCTGCCCTAGGGCCTGGCTCTCACTTTTCTTCCTGATGTTCAAGTGTTATTTCCACAAGAATTCTTTCACTTCCTCTCACTTCCTCCAGAGCAAGCACTCCCCCTCCGGGACCCTTCCGTCCCCGGAAGAGCAGCTTCTCATCCTCTCTGCCATATCCGCCATGGCAGCAAAGCTCCTGACCTAGAGACAGCGCTCCATACATCTCTACTGAACGAGCCCATGGTCAAAATCGAGCAGAGTCCTGAAGAAAGCAGACAATTTAGGAGCTGAGGGCCAGGAAAGGCATAAATCACTTAAAGCAGAGGAGACAGGGTCAGTCTGGGGGTGGGACATGAGGGAGGGGGACAGAACTTTCGGAAGAGCTATAATACTGGATGTTCGGTCATTTTATTCCACTTAGTTTTCAAAACACAGCCTAACAGATCATTATAAAAGCACCCATGTTTTCATGGGAGGAAACTGAAGCTAAGGGAAGTCCCACAACTGTGGTTCGGGCTGGGCTATGGGCACTGGGCCTTGAGAAGGCGTGATGGGCACCCTAGCAAACACCCAGGGTCCTGTGGGGCATTCAGAGAGGGCGGTGCAAGGTTGCAAGGAAAGGCCCCAGGGGTGGTTAAGGACAGTGGAAGACCCAGGAGCGGCCAGGATTTGGGCAGGTACCTCCAAGTATGATAAGGACGGACTTGTAGATCCCTTCACGGTGGCTTGGGTATTAATCTTTATAAAATGACAATGAACTACCTGTTTGGGGGCATGAATTAATCATGAACTCATGCTTTTTAAATTTTAAAAGCAATCTTCCCTTTATAAACATCTCTGCAAAGGCTGCTCAGACCACCTCCCTCGTCGGGATGAGATCACTGGATCATTCAGTCATTCAACAAACATTAACATTAACTAGAGGCCACGAGCGCATCGGCAACCACACTGGATATGAGGCAGACATGAATGCATAAAACAGGAGTTCAAGAAAGGGAAATGAGACAGCAGGAAATTAGGACACACCACAGTAAGTGCTCAAAGGTGACAATGCAAGGGGCCTGCCACAGGGCCCTGGCTGAGGGGGGACGGGGTGGGGTGTAATCGCCCCTGCTCCTGTGTGACAAGTCAGGGAGCTGGAGATGGCCTTACAAACCCCAGGCCCCAGAAGGGCTGAGCAAGGATGAAACACACTTGCTAAGTTATACTTCTCCCCCACTTAACTTGACATATTTAGCCACACGCAAAGTGTTATTTGAGATTCAGGAATTAAGCCGCATGGTAAATCCTTCACATAAACATGACATACAGCTGCAGAGACAAAGCTAAGCATTCGGGGTCAGGCTGAGCGGGGAGCACAGAGGTGACAGCAAGCAGCCTCAGACTTTCCAAGTGAGCTGGGGCCCAGGCCTCGCAGGATCTGGACCTTGGTTCCTGCGCACCCAGCCGCGCCCAGCCTCCCCCGCTCCACTGCCGGCACTGCCTCCGACTCCCTCATGCTCTGTGGGTCAGCGACCTGGGAGGCTGTCCGTCATAGAGCTCGGGGAGAGAGACACAGAGAGAAGAAAATGCAGTCTGTGATGTACTGACTCTCTATCCCACCCTCCTCTCCCTCCTCCTCTTCCCTGCTCTCCCCCCACCCCCGCTGGGGAACAACAGGGCAGAGAGGAAATGGCAGGGTCCCCATCAGACTCCAGCTGGGATACACCCTCAAGCCACTTGGTGTGACTTATCCAGTGTCAGAGTGACCGAGTCATGAACCACCATCGTTCAAGCCTCCATTATCTTTCCCCAGACTCCTAAAATACCTCCCAGGTGATGAGTCTGCTTCCTCCTTTCTCACCCAGAAATCAGAGGCTCTGTTTGTATGAAAATCCCACTCCCATAACCCCATCAGTTTCCCTCCCACCTTTAAAGTAAAACCAAGTCCCTCTAAAGATGTACAAACACCCCAAAGCACACAAAGATGGTCCACGTCTTTTGACCTTAGGGAAATGCAAATCAAAACCACAGTAAGATACCATTCACGGTGAGCTCACACCCACCAGGATGGCTATAAAACACAAGCAAAAAACTGAAAACAAGCATCGGTGATAATTCAGAGAAATCGGAGCCCTTGTACATCATGGTGGGAGCGTAAAATGACACAGTCACTGGAGAAGACAGTTTGGCAGGTTCTCCATGAGAAAACACAGAATGACTATCTGACCTGGCATTTCCATGCCTCAGGATGGACCCCCCCCCAAACGAGTGTTCCAACAAAAATCTGTCCTTGAGTGTTCATAGCAGAATTATTCACAATAATCGAAAGGTAGAAATGAATCAAATTTGCCTCAACAGACAAATGGATAAACAAAAATGGGCTCTCACTGTGGTGGACTATTACTCAGCCATGAAAAAGAATAAAGTAGCGGCACATGCACAGACCTTTCACATTATGCTATGTGAAAAGAGCCAACAAAAAGGCCCATATTATATCATTTAATTAATAAGAAATATCCAGAATAGGAAAGTCATAGAAACAGAGAGCACATCAGTGATTTCCAAGAACTAGGAGGAGGGGGATGGGAAATAACACTAATGAGTGTAGAATTTCCCTTTTCGGGTGATGAAATGGTCAGGGACAAGTCAGTAGTGGTCTTCACACAGGATGTCAGATGTGCTGAATGCCACTGAATTCTACACTTCAAAATGGAAAAAAAAAAAATGGTGCATTTTATGTTAAAAAGAAAAAAGGAAGAAAACCAAGTCCCTCTACTTCATCCTCTTCTGAAACTTTCCTCCCTGAACAGTTTAGCCCCAAGGCCACTAAGGGACCCCAGCAAGAAGCCAGCTAGGACCAGGATGCCCTATCATAACAATCCACATTGTACTTCCCACTGTATTTCTACCTTCTTATGTCTCCATCTCCTTAATACATGTGTGTACCCATTGGAATAACCTTCCTCTACCTTGTTCTGCATTTAGCATTGCCAGACTTAGCAATTAGAAAGACGAGTAATGTGAAATGGGGGACCAACTTGCACTTAAAAAAAAAAAATTTCTATGTTTATCTGAAATTCAGATTTAATGGGGCTTCCTGTATTTTATCTGGCAGACCTATCTCATAGGTGTCTCCCAAGAGCACAGAGTCAGTGTAGAATAAATATTTTATGAAAAACTGAATGAAAACACAATCCCTAACCCGACACCCCTGTGCTCACTAATGAGGAATTCGGTCATGCCCATGCGTGTGTGTGTGTGTGTGTGTGTGTGCGCGCGCGCGCACGCGCGTGCTGATCACTGGAATATTCTAGTGGACAGGGAAAGCAAAACGAGAAGAGGAATGTGGCGAGGCGGGCCCATCTAGACCTGCCTCCTCCCTGCCTTCCTATCACCTCCCATGGCACTATGGTTGTGCAGAAGCCAAATAAACATACGGGATATCAACTAAGTAATGTGGAGCCACCCTTCAGAAATTTGTAATTGGAAGTGGAAGACAGTAGAGCAACTGTGATGGCCCTGTGAGTGCCACCCAGGGAAGCAGGAAGGAAGGGTCACCCTCAGAGTGACTTTCCGAGGATCTGGACCCTCCAGCAGAATTTTAGAAGATGGGATGAATAAGACCCTAAGAGGCAGCAAAACACCACTCCAAAACCAAAGACCCACCTGCTTCCCCGCCCTCCCACCAACCCTGCAGGCTGTTCTTGACTAGCTGACCTCCTTCTCTCTAGTCTTGGAGCCACAGGGTTTGGGGAGATGCTGGTTGTCCCAATCGCTTCTGATGAATATCTCCTAGCCGGTGGGTATCATTATTCCCATTTTATGGCTGAGGATCTAGAACTCTGAACACCTCCTCCTCCTAAGACTGGCCTCTCCCATCCCCCACCTCCAGCCCCAGCCCCCTTCTGCGCCCACCCCATCCACCTCTCTACCTGCCAGCATCATGGAGAGCCTGCTGGTTTCTAGAATATTCAGGCTGTTTCATAGCTTCCTCCAGCCTAGCCTTGTGCAAACTATTCCCCTGCTTTGATCTCACCTCTCCAACTGAGCAACCTCCCACTTTCCTTCCAGAAGGACTCGTGCCAGTTGCCTTCTGAAGCTAAGCAGGCTAGTTGGCTGGCCCTCAGTCCCTGCGCTGCATCAGCCAGATCGCTGCTCGGTCATGACGGCTGGACTGTAATGATCACATGAGCTAATATTTCCTGAGCTCTCCCTGTGTGCCTCCCGTAGGCACTGTGCAGGGGCAGGAGGATGTGCCCCTGTTGCCCTGGCCCCAGCACCTAGCTGAGGAGGGAGCTCAGGGGACCAGGGGACCTGAGGAATAGGATTAACTGAATGAAAATGCATACGGAAAACAACTTGCATATCGAATATCACACCTACAATTAGGTTGGAGTTTAACCATCTCATTTAAATAAACGTTTGTCTTTCCTGACTCTGCCACTGTCTTTGCAAACTACTTTCATCTGGCCTCT
Source organism: Spilogale gracilis (assembly GCA_004023965.1). Classification (NCBI taxonomy): domain Eukaryota; kingdom Metazoa; phylum Chordata; class Mammalia; order Carnivora; family Mephitidae; genus Spilogale; species Spilogale gracilis. The sequence goes on along the minus strand of PITA01002778.1, from coordinate 114,618 downwards.
GACTGGGAAGCCCCTCCCACACAAACCCAGCCTCTGCTCCTTCCCTGTATGTACCTAGTCGGCTTCACAGAGCTCCCTAGGCCAGGCCAGAAGACGAAGCAGCACCTTGCTGTGTGTGAAAACATTAGCTAATTAGAGTAACTCTCACTAAGGTGTGAATGGAGCCAGCGGGCGGAGGGGAGCAGGGAGGGGAATGCATTTTAAGGCAGAGGCTGCACAGGCCCCCGCTGGTTGTACGGGCCTGACCTTTCACTGCCAAGGCTCCCAGTCAGCCCGTCCACCTCTCTCGTACCTTCTCAGTTACAGAGCTAATCCCACGAGCGTGGGATTTTTCTAAGCCCAAATGGGAAAAGGATGGTGTGCTTGAATTAGACCTGAGTTTGAATCCCTCCACTTTCCACTTTGCAACCTCAGGTACGTCACTTCTAGGTCTTCTGCAGCTTCTAGGTCCCCGCCTGTAACGGGGGCTTGGGGGGGTTAGCCCAACACAGTCCTGGTGCAAGCCGGGGACAGGAGCATGGGTCTCTCTTCCTTGTGCCAACCTCTCCCTGCCCCCTCCTTCCACCCTCCAAGCCTCTTGGAAGGAATCAGACTGTGCTCTGAATGTATTTTTTATTAAGTGTTTCTTCCCAAAAGAATCTCTTGCTCAAATAAATTTGGGACTCCCCAGACTGAACAAGGTTAACCCTTGACCCCGCAGGACGTCTCAGAGACTTAAAGTAGCATTTAATACACCCGTGTTGAGTTAATCTCCAAGGTGGGAGTACTCGTTGTGACACTGATTTAGTAAAAAATAAAAAAATAAAAAAATTTAAGACTGTGCTATGCGCCATGGACAGGGTTCTTTATAAAGAGTGAACTTACTTTCTGAAACTTAGCTTACAGGCTACAGGGGCAGGTGCACTAGAAGAAAATCACCCTTTTGCTTGAAAGGATTATTTTGATTTCAGCATGGGGTCCTCTGCATGGAGTAGAAGCTCAGTGGGTGTCCCTAGGTTGAACCCTTAGATAGTTTACCTCCCAGGACCCATGAGCACATGCCGGGCACTCCCCTCCCCCACTCTCACATTTTGCACTTTTTCATGATCCCTTTGTGTGTCTCTGGGGACTCTGGGGGAGCATGGCGGTGTGTGCTACAAAATAAGCATTTACATAATACCGTTGGGGGAATGGACGGTGGGATCACGAGATGGATGGACAGATGGAGAGATGGAATGCGGTGGGAGCCAAAGTACTGTCCAAGGATTTCTAATACCACGTTTGGAAGCCAGATCTTCATGGGCACACGACACTCCCATGACCCAGCCATGCACCTGCTGAGGCTCAGTCTCTTCCTTTATGATATGGGGACTTGGGCCAGACTGGGGCCGGGCAGATGACGTCCTTGAATAAATGGAGGCTCTGGGCCAGATGATGGGCCAGAAGATAGGGCCCGGAGCCCCAGAGGCTGTGGCCTTCATCAAAGTTGGCCTGGGGTTGCTCTATTTTCCAAAAGAAGACACAGGTCAAATTTACGATGTGAAATCTCCTGATATTAACTGTTGGAAATGATTTAGGGATTCTCAAAACTATCTACAATCCAAACAAAACCCGTCTGTGGACTGTGCTTGTCTCAGGGGCCGGCAGCTTGGAGCTGGGGACATGATCATAATGAGCCGCATGCCGAGACACCACACTGGTTCACTCAACCTCCCATCAACTCTGCGCGCAGCTACTATGACCATCCCCATTTTACAGGTGAGGCAGTAGAGGCTCAGGAAGGCTAAGTAACTTCTCCATCCTCAGAGAATGCTGTTGGAGGAGGTGACCTGGGAGCCACTGAACGGGTATGGGTGGAGTTGGGTCACTGTGTCCCTTCCCAAGACTTTCATTTCAGCCTGTTTCTCTGCCCTCCTCCACCTGCCCCTGCACACACACTTCAACCACTCCCGCTGACCCAACGGGATGCTCTGATGTGGGAGTTCATTCCTTTGCCTTTCTCTGCGCCACCTGCACCTGCGAGGGAAACGTGCCCCAACACCACGTGCCATTGATCTAATTAGACTGCAGTTACATTAATTATATTTAAACGTCTCCACTTGTACATAAATTTGCCTGCACAGCCCTGCTGTTACCTCTGCTCCCAAGCCTACCTCGTGGTCTCCAGTCCTCGGAGGAATTCCCTGCAGGATCACCAGCCCCCAAATAGAAGGAGCCTGGGAGAGATACGCCACTCCTCTCCTTTGTGGGAGCTCCTACTTGGCATTGCAGATGGGCTCTGCTCTGAGCAAGACTGAGGACCTGGGAAACCAAAAGATCTCTAGGGTAAGAGGAAAAATGGAGGGCCAGACCCATGTGAATGTGCATCCATGCCCTGCCCCTTACAAGCTGGGTGGTCTTGGTGCTATCCTCTTACCTCCCTGAGATTCGGCCCCTCAGGTCCTAGGGTTTGGATGAGGTGGGATCTCATCTTTCTAGGTCTGAGGTGGGTCTTCTTAGAAACAGATCTCATTTACACAGCAAACATTTATTGAGCGCATATTATGTGCCAATTACTATACTTGGCACTGGGCATTTGCATATGACAGAGAACCTTTGACATCTGTGCTTCAGGGGCAGAGAGCAGAGACATTCTGAACTCCAAAGGACCTTAATTTTAACCACTCTGTCACTTAACAAAGAGAGGACTTTAGGCTGATTATTTTACTGTGTTGCACCTCATTTTCAATATCTACAAAAGGAGAAGAGTAGCCATCTCTTCCTATGTCTGTGATGATTACAAGAATGCATGCAAAACCCCGGCCACAGTCTTTGGGTCACAGCCCGTGCTTCGTGAAGCCATGCAGTTACTCTGCTGGCTTCCTGCACAGAGGGCTCAGGACGTCAGGACTGGCACACCAGCTTCCCTGCTGTACATTCACACCATTTATGTTTCCATCCGTAGACCTGAGTTTACCCATCTGTGCAATGAAAGGGCAGCTCTGGTTACTGAAAAGAGCATGGGCTTTGGGGCCAGACTTGCAGCAGAGACCAGTCCTTCCCCTGCCTGGGGGAGTGGGCTACAGACCCCCTGAGGACTCCTTTTGCTGGTGTCTCTCCAAACAACTGTGAGCCTCGTGCCCTTGGCATCATCTGAGAGAAGCACAGCGGCCCCCAAGTGCGGTCCCATTGTCACTTAGCGTGAATAAGGAAGGAAAGGGACAGAGGGAGAGGCTGGTAGTCATGCTACATAGACCGCATGAAATTGCTTAAACACATTCTTTTCTTTTTCTTTTTTTTTATTAAGTAATCTCGATGCCCAACATGGGGCTCAAACTCACAACCCTGCGATCAAATCACACTAGGCACCCCAAAGTAAACCCATTCTTGACTGTATTCAGGAGCCGTGTAATCTACTAAGTTCCTAAGACACAGGGAGGGTGTGGGAGGAGGTAGGGGAGACTAGATCGTGAGCAGGGTCACCTGCCCTGTCTCCCCAGCATCCAACATGAGTCCCTACACTGTTATTGAGTGAAGCTCAAAAAACATTAGTGTTTCCATGCCTTCATTCATTTACCTAACTCTCATGGCACTCTATTAGCGGTGGGGATACTGAGGCCCATGGCAGAAGGGCACATGTCCCCCACGAGCTTCCCTTCTGTCCACCTTGCCAGCTCAGAGAACCCTTATCCAGAGCACAGAGCCATTGGCCGCGCTGGCCCTCTCTCCCCTCCTGCAGCTATACAAAGAGAAACCCTCGGCTGCCCTCTCCCCAGAGCTACCCCAAGGCACCTGCTTCCTGGCACGGAGCCTTTACCACCTCACCAGGTGACCAGTCCCGTTCTGAGCTGCCCCAGGTCAACGCACAGCGTCAGTACCACGAGATCCCACGTGCACGTGAGATCCTGCATGGGGCCCAGCTGGGTATCTCCAAGAACTCCGGACAAAGCCAGCGTGCGAAGCCCAGCCCCACAACATGGGTGGATCTCGAAAACACTATGCTCTGCGAAAGAAGCCAGACACAGAAGGTCATGCATCATACAGCTATGCTCCAATAAAATGTCCAGAGCAGGTAAAACCCTAATGAGGGCACTGTGTGCTTTCCGAAGATGTGGCAAGAATTAGCCGGGAGGGCTGCTAATGGATCTGGCATCTCCTTTTGGGGGATGAAGATGTTCGGAAAGTAGACACATAGCAACTCGAAGGTGCCGAATAGATACTTCAAATCCTAGGTTTTATGTTATGTCGGCTCCACTTAGACAAAAACATAGAATCTCCAGCATGCTTGCATTATGTGGAGCTCTCCTGTGTTGTAAGCCTCCTCACCGGGGGGTTAGTCCTGCTGCTCCCCATCGGCTCCCAGACCAGGCAGACTGGGGGGGGGGGGGGGGGGGGCGGGGCACAGCTCTGCAGCCAGCACTCTGCATCTTCTGTAAAATGGGGACAATGCTCATGGGAGCCAAGAGCAGGCACGGCATATTCACTCCCAGGGGTGAGGTGTTCCTGGGGTCCAAAGAGGTGGGAAGGCCCAGAGGACAGAGGAGGAAATGACTAGCTTTTCAAGAACAGGAGGATGCTAAATATAGCAGTTCTTCTGTGGATGATTTCATATTAAATCTGCCCAATTTCCATGTCAAAACCTTGCCACCTCTCTTCCCCACCCTTGCTGGCCTCAGGTAACCTGGAACAGATGCTCACAGTACATGCAAGAGTGAGCCATGGGCTTTAAGAAAAATCGGCCAAGTTCAGAGCCCGTGGAGAAAGGAGTCTGGCTCACCAACCTCCAGGCCCAGGAGAGACTTGCTCTGGGGATAACAGAAGCATTAAAGGCGACTATGGGTGGGCTGGGAGAGGAGGTACAGGGCAGGGAATGGGTAGAGGACATTCTCCCAAAGTGGAAATCTTCCATGAATTCAAGGCAGCTGTTGATGTGATGGTTTATGTGCATGCTGAAAGATGTTGTGAGGCAGCCATGGAAATGCTGCCCTTGAGAGGTCAGTGGTCAGACCCAAGACAAAGCAGCAAAAATGCCTTGTCTTCCACAGCTCTCCAGTCCCCACCCAGACCTAGCCCTGCCTCCAGCCTCGATCTCCCCTAACACAGAGCATGGTAAATTCTTTGACAGACTCTTGCTGGAAGTTTGACGAGGAAAATAATAAACGCCTGTTATGAGGCCTTGACCTCAGCTCTCCAAGACTCCGGAACAGAGCTCATTCCACCACAGCACCGTGTTATGGACATTTACTCTTAGTTTCATCATCAGTACAAGAATAACGGGAGTCATGATAAAAAAAAAAATTTAAAACATCAATTGCGGGCAATTGTTCTAAAGCATCATCTTAATTAACTCATGTCCCATTTTCTGAGGAATGCCCCACTAATACCTAGTGTCCCACAGTACGATGATCAAGACCGCCCCCATTTGTGTCTGGAAGTGGTCAGGTGTGAGTAAGAGCCTCTACGGTCCTCCTTCCCGCAGCAACACTCCAAGATATGTCTTTATTACTGCTGCCTCTTTCCAAATGGATGATGGAAGCTCAGACCGATTAATGATTTCAGCTAAGTGGCAGACCAGGATTCAGACTCAGTCTGTAAAATAGAGGCTGAGCGCTAATCACTCTCCCCAACATTTCCTCTCAAAATGGGTGGTTTTCAGATAATGCCCCTTCGCCCCTGGGCAGGGAGAGGTATTCCTTAGGGTCCACCAGGAAAACCAGCAGGGTGGGGCTCAGGGGTCCTGCCTCCCCAACAATGGGCAGACCGAACCCCTCCTATTTTACAGAGGGAGAAGGAAGGTCTCTGCAAGAGTTCCTTGGAGGAATAAAAAGTCTAATACTTAAAAAACTGAACAAAATTATTTCTTTATTTCTGTATCACCAGCACCTACAACAATGCCGGGCCCATGGGGTCCCAGTAAATGCTTCTTGAATAAATGACCAAAGGAACTCTAGTCATGACCTAATAACTTCCCAGGCTGACAGCTCATTTGGACTGACACAGACTTCCTAGGGACCAGTCACCTCATGGCAAACTTCCCTACCAAAAACACTGACGTCAGAACGACCCACACCAACCTCATAAGCCAAAACATGGAAATACGCAACACAAAGTCCTAATTACAGAAGGAATCCTTGCGCTCACTTGGCCTTGGAAGTGAAACCTTGGCAAGGTTTTATAAAGGAAAACCATGAATACATACCATCATGTGTTGGCATTAGCAAGCAAACCACATCCTTTTGATTTTCTCCTCAAAGCTGGCCTCGAATTAGCATGCATCCTCTCTGACCCCCCCAACACCTGTATGGACATGCATTATGTTTACCCAGTGCCTGGCCAATTTCTCATGCACTTGTCTTTGCCTTCATGCCAGGAGCCCCAGGCTCAAGGTTTTATTTGTATCTATTCCCCAGAGGTCCCGTGAGTACTTGGGACTGTGTAAAGGCTCCATAAACGTCAGAAGATGGATGAAGGGATGTTTGAGTTCAAGGAATCGTCTGTGTTGAGTCTCTCTGGAGCCCGGGCTCTGGGTGCTCGGGAAGTATGGCAGTGCTGGGCCGGGATTCCACCCAAGGTCAAATGGAAGGCGAGCTAACGCTGGAGCCAGAGGCACTCCCCAGGCACCCCAGCTCAGACAGGGTGGGAGGATGCAAATGTCCCAGACCAGCAGACAGAAGGCAAATCACTGTGCCACTTACCCAGGGCCTGGAACAGAATGGCAGCATGCAACTCTCAGGTCTGGAATGGCTGGGGGGCAGGAGGCAGTGTCAGCGGTCAGAGACTGGGCGGGAAGCCAGAAGCCTGGTCATCCCGTAAGCCTGAGGTCCCAGCGTCTCCCTAGATTCTCCCAGTCTTAGCCTCCACCCACTGCCTTTGGATGGGAGTGGGAAGAAGGGAAGAATGAGAGGGGGAGGAAGAGGACTAGGAAAGATGAGTCAGGAAAAGTAGGTCAGACGCCTACTCTCTAGCAGAACCCCAAATGTGGAAGGAGCTGCCTGATGCAACCGAAGGCATCCCCCTAATTCCTCAGCACATTGTGGCTCAGCCCTTGGTTAAACCCATCCAACACTTACTACTTTCCACGGCTGCCAAGACCTTTTTTTCCCCCTTTGGGCCACCCACAGCTTCACTCCACACCTATGGGAAGTGACCCCTCTAAATCCCAGATCCTAAAGTGCCTTACACACGGAACTGGAACATACAAGAAACACCATCTTAGATGAAGAGTTGAAATGCTGATAAACTCTTTGCAGTTTATTATCTAAAGTTTGGTGACTTTGCACAAACTAAAGCATCAACCCTTTTAATACCTTTGATTGGATTTTAAAGTGCAGTATATTTACCCAGAAACTTGGAAATTCAGGAAACTCACAAAATGCTTGGGGTCCAAAGAGAGAGCTCTTAGAGATCCTGTAATCGAGCATTTACTTACCAAACTATGAACCTGAACACTCTTATATGAAATATCAGTTGGTGTTATATTAAAAGACGTTTTCATGCTCAACCAAACTCTGAAGAAACTGGGTTAAACAGATGTCAAGCCTGCGGGACTCCTCAGAGCTTTTGATAAGATTATTCCCTCTGTGACATTCCAAAAAGTACAGACTCCCTCTCCACCTTCCCTGATATGGAATTCTTATTTTGTGGGTTATCGCCTAAACGGATAGACTATGGTACACTCCCTATAGAAAACCTATCTAATCAAATATCATCCTATTCAAGACAGGGACATTCCCATGTACCAGCTCTGTAAATCTGAGCAAGCCACTGAAACCTTGTGAGCTTCCGTTGCGTCTTTTGCAATCCCGATCCTGCAGAACCAGGAGTGGGAAAATGCAAAACCATGAACAAGCACACAGGAGACACATGATTCTCATGCTGGCTTTCTTCCTTAGGTGGCAGCCACAGGCTTGGGAGGAACCCATCTGCTTACCTGCCTGGGCTCTGAGCCAAATGTTGGTCCCAGGGACGTTTCACATCTATTTTCCCAATCTTCAGCAAAAAGAAAGAAAAATGTCCTTTTAACCCCAGCCGACACAGCAGTGGGACCTGGGAAGGCCAAGGATGAGCGTCTTTCTACCTAATGTACTCTTTTCCTGCAGCAATAATGACCAATTGCGTTTTCTTTCTCAAAAGCCTGGTGATGAATGTGACTCATGGGCCAGAAACACCCACCGTAATACATCTTAGGGTAAAGCCATGAGACCTGATCCTTTCTGAACACCATCTGGTTTAGGTGGATCTTCGCAGAAAGTACTAGTATCCTGGGAACATAGGCACAGGTTCCCCGGGCGAGTCCTGACTTCCACAGATGGCTGTACAAATCACACATCCGTCAGGTGGCTCGCAAGTAGCCACTGAGGGCCGTGTGTCTGTGTGTGTGACAGAGAGATTGCTGCAAAAGCCCTGCCAGGAACGGGGCTCCCGTGCAGAGCGAACAGGAAGAAAAGGCAGTTAGAGATAAACTCCTAATCTCTGGCGTCTTAGAAAGTTGTGGATTAGGAAGTGCTCGGAACACTTCCTCTCAGGCAGCACCCACCCCTCCCACAGGGCATGTCTGGTACTGTACTAGGTCCGACATAGCCAGGTAAGGGATTTCTTACTTTGCTTGGGAAACAGAATGCACATCCAAGAAACAAGGTGAAGAATGCACACTGCCTTAACCTTTATGGAAAGGAGTGTGGAGGTTCCTCAAATAATGAAAAAACAGAACTAACATATTATGCAACAGTCTCAATTCTGGGTATTTATCCAAAGGGTTATAACCTGGGAGCCTAATGACCTACTAAGCTCCAGTATTCCTTGCAGCGTTATCGATGATAGCCGGGCTACTGAAACAACTTACTTGTCCAATGATGCATGAATGGGTATAGGACATGTGGTCTATACGCACAGCTTTACTTCAACATCAAAACAAGAAAGATCTTGCCATTTATAACACCATGGATGGACCCAAAGGGCATGAGGCTAAGAGAGATAAGCCAGAAACAGAAAGACAAATCCTGTATGACCTCTCCTATCTGTAGACTTGTAAAAAGTCAAGCTCACAGAAGCAGAGAGTAGAGCAACAGTTGCCAGGGGTGAGGAGGAGAGGGAAACAGGGAGATGACCCGTCAAAAGTCAAAGAGTTTCACTTTGTAGACAGATAAGTTCAGGAGATCCTCTGTACAGCCTCGTGCCTACGGCTGGCAATGCTATGTAACAATTTTAAAATTGGTGGACAGGGTTGATCTTATGGTCAATGTTCTTACCATAAAAATAAGTACATAATAAAATAAGAATAGGAATAAGAAAGAGGCCAGGAGAAAACTCTAGTAGATAATGGGCACGTGTGGCCTCGATGCTGGTGATGGTTTGCCAGGTGGGTACTGACCTCCAAACTCCTGGAGTTGCATATATTATGTATGGATGGCTTTTTATGTGCCAATCATACTTCGATAAAATGGTAAATGCCTCAGTCAGTTCAGCGTCTGCCTTTGGCTCAGGTCATAATCCCGGGGTCCCGGGAGCAAGTCCTGCATCAGGCTCCTTGCTTAGCAGGGAGCATGCTTCTCCCTCTGCCTCTGCTGCTTCCCATGCTTGTGTGTGTGTGCGCTCGCTCTCTCTCTCTCTCTCTCTCTCTCTCACAAGTATATGAATAAATTAATCTTTAAAAACAAAATAATAAATAAAATGGTTAAAAACAAACTCTCAGCAGGGACAGTGCTCCCACGATCAGTAAATAAGTAAGTAAGAAAACTGACACACACATACACGAAGGCACACACCTGAATAAATAGAGAAGAACTCTCATGCACAATTCTGGGCTCAGCCCTGGACATTGTCGCCCCAGGTGTGAAAGACAAGAGCTGCTTTTCCACCATGACCCCCTCAGGGCAGACCCACCAACACCACAGGCACAAAGCATTAGCCCTAGGCCAGACATTGTGCCCACAGATCCTCTATGTAGGCTCGACTCTGCCCAAGGAGGTGGGTGCTTTCTACCTAAGGGGAGACAAAGGCACAGGAAAGCAGGTCATCTATCCAAGGTCCGATAGTCGGACGGACAGTGCTGGACCCCGGGACTCTGGTCTGCCTCCAGAGCTGTGCTCTCAGCCACCACACTGCATGGCTACAAGTTTCGCCTCCCAGTACAAAAGTGAATAATTAAGATTAAACCGAAGTTTGCAGAGAAATGAGAAAATACAGTTCCTACTCACTGCACAGAAAAACAGAGCGATGGTCCCAGGACACAACTTCTCAGCACCCTCCTCTCCAGATGCAAGCCTTTTTGATCCCTTCTCCCGCTCCACCTTCCCAAGGTGAGGCCCTCACACTCCACTCACAAGCCCCAGCTGGCAGAACCGCCATGACACCTTGGCTGGTGGCCCAGGACTCAAGGTCTGCAGGTCGGTTTCCCAGGAGGATAGATTCAGGCAACTCATCACACTGTTGACCCAACACCACGGAGCTCCATGTGCAAAAGGAAGTCTGGTGCTGTGAAAGGTAAGCTGTCTCACATGGTTGCACAGACATTATTTGATTTCGTTCTTACAATAATCCAGAAGGTCAGGATTGTTATTTCTGTTCTACGGGTGAGAAAACAAGGCCTCAGATTTGAAGTGGCTCCCAGTGCCAACAGAGAGCAGGCCAGACCTTGACCTTGGATTCAGGGCATAGTGACCTTAAAGCTTGGCCCCTTTATCACATTCTATGCACCCCACCCTCCCTCCGGCCCTCCCTCAGCCCATTCCCCTCTCCAAATGATTCAGGGCTGTGTAGCGCAACAACCAGGAAAGAATTCTTAAGACATCTGATGGTGCAAAGAGGTGCTTTTATGATAGCACGGGGACAGGACCCATGGGCAGAAAGAGCCACACTTGTGACTGTGCAGAGGGACTGATGATACACTTTTAAGTCTGGGGGAAGGGACAGAGGTAGTGTTGGGTCCCTAAGGGACTTTTGCCAGTTAAGTGAGAGTTACAGGATCCTGGAAGGTCCAGCTCTAGTCAAGAGAAGGCTGCTTTTAGTCTCTAGCAAGACATGAACATCAAGGTAGCCATGACTTCCTTGAGGAATGTCGTGCTGAGTGTCTCAGGGACTGATTTCTTCAGTGGGTTGCTAGTAGTAAGGAGATGTAATTTGAGCTACATTTCCCTTGCCTTTGGCAAACACCCAATTCCCTCAGCGTCCATCCACAGTCATGCATATAAAAACTTGCTGGAGTTTTTGATTGGTACGGGGGAGATGTTCTCAAGTGGGGACAACACTGCTGGCAAGACCTTGAGGCATTTTTGGTTTTCATAACTGGAGAGGGCCACTGGCATTCAGCGAGGAGAGACCAGAGAGGTGTCCTTCCACACACAGGTCAGTCACTTTGCCAGCGATCCTGTCGAGGTTGAGATCTTTAGACACAAGGAACATAGAGAACATTAAATGCCAAGAAAAGTCCAGCACTGTTCTGAGGGCTTTTCATGTATTCAATTAAGCTATCTTCAGAAGAGACTATCTTCTACAACGAGACTTGTAATACTCCTATTTCAAGGAAGAGGAGGGAATGGGAAACCTAGAGAAAGCAGATATCCCATCTGTGGGGCTCACATCCTCAGGAAGGGCTCCACTCCAGGAAGAGAGAATGACAAACTTCTGAGCTTCTTTCCTCATGGCATAAGAGGGTCACGCCCCCGGGGACTTCGGTAAATGTTTCATGCCATCCATTCGTGTGGCAGGAAGCCTCTAAAAGGACCCCATAGGCCTTATCTCCTGAGATCTATGCCCTTGCATAATCCTCCCCCAAGACCACAGTGATCCTGGCTCCCGCTCTTCTTGCCATCTCTTGCTGTTTCTGGTAAGAGTCTGCTGCCCCAGAGAGAGGGCTTCACAGCAAGGGTCTGAGGCATTCCCCAGCCAACAGCCTCTGGGAACAAAATCCTGCATGCCACCATTCCAGTGACCTTGAAAGGGGATCATCCTCAGGAGGGCTGCTTAACTGCATCTGGCGAGTCCTGGGCCAGACCACCCAGCAAAACCCCACTCAGATCCCTGACCCTGAGACACGATGCTTGTTATTGTTTTCAGCTGATGACCTTTGACGTCAGAGGTAACTCACACAGTGTGTCTACTGGGTGTTTCCTCCGTACTGCTTGTACTACTTCCCATCTTCTGGACCTCGCCTGCCTCTGATCTAAATCATCTCAGGGACGACGGGTTCTGCTGGGGCTTCAGTCACCCTCCTGGGAGTGGGATCTGCTCCCACATTGCCTGAGCCTAACACTGCACACTCTCTTACACCTCTCTCACCTCTGCTATTAACTAACCATGGAATAAATTTTGGTCCAAGGACAGAGGAAAAACAAATACACGATTTCCTCTTTCCTGGCAGCCAGGATGGACATCCTCTGATCACTGCTGCTCATCAGGCTCTGCCTTTGGCACTTACTGGTGTACAAATCCAGGACTGACGTGGCTACCTGGCCAGCACCACACTGGCTCTCTCTCCTTTCATGCTTTGCTTCCCTGACCCTAGGACCACACTTCCTAACAGGGTGTGCAAACAACCCTTGTCTCCAGCTCTGCTTTCTGGGCTGGCTAGGCTAGGGTGGACAATATCTAATACAACAGGGATTTCCAATGCATGCGAATGGCCAAGCCCTCTCTCTCCATGCCTGGAGGACCCCAACTGTGTCCTTTTTAATTTGAAAGTTTTACGGTTCCAAGTATCATTACATTGCCTCACCTTCAGCAGAGCACAGAGCAAAATGGAAGACACAAGGCATGTGCCGTGAGCAGGTTCTGAGCCGCTCCTTTCCAGCTCCCTCTCTCCCTCCCTGTCCTACCTGCCTTGTTGACACTCTCCAGCTTAGGGGTCTTCTACCTCACCATCCGTTCCAGAATTCCAAGTCTTTGCTCATCTGTTCACTAAGCTTTGAAGAGCCTCCTGCCTTCCAGTTAATTCTTAAGTATTCTTAATTATGCACTTTTAAGAGTCATCCTATCGAATAATGTAGGACATCTTCCCCAAAGACCCCCCTCCCCCATTTGCTCTACACATCTCTTAACTGAAATGTTGGAGTATCCTGAGTATATGTCTGCTTAAATTATTCATTTTTCTAAAAATCAGGGCAAACTTAACTGTGACAGGGCTGAACCCTTTCTCATCTGGCACCCTGAGCACTTCGTTACTTTTCATTGAATGAAAGGAAGCATTGAATAATGGAAGAAGAATGGCAAAAACCAATTTTCCCTTGAACACAGTGCTGACAAGTTCGACATAAATCCAAAAGCTATTTGCTCCTCTGTTAGAAGAGAGGAATTAGAATAAAAACACATATTCTCCTACCATTTATTCAGCCGACAGTTTGATAAGCCACTGGCTCAGTTCAACAAAGCCAATGATCCGACCCTACTCCTGTGCATTTGAGAGCTTGTGAAATCACTAGGTAAATGTGCAGAGGAAGTCTGGGGAGAGGGTGTTAAGCACTTTTCACATCCCCCTTTTCCCTAGCTAGGCCAACCACCCTCACCTCCTATCACCTCACCTCAAATTGGGCTTTATTTTCAAAAGCAAGAACATAGAACATCCAAAGCTCTATAACCATAAGAAATGTGTCTACAGACTGGGAACTTTGAAATACTTTGGAACTGCTGAGATAATTTAATAATTGAATCTGCTTAAAATCTTTTATACCTTCACACACACACACACGCTCCAAAGGTGGGAAGCTCATCGCCACCTGAGACAGCTCATTTGCGTCCAGCTAGGTAATGAATAGAGAGCATATGTGATATGTCCTCTCCTAGCATTTGTGAACTGGGACAAGTCACCTGGCCACTGAGCCTCAGTTCCCTCATCTAAAAAACCAAAACCATAATGGCCCCGCACAGCCTTACATGATGGACAGCAGTGACCATCATAGGAAATCATCTGACTCTAAACAGATGGCTCCTTCCAGCACAGACTTCTGTCCCTGCACCACTTTCCACTTGGGCTAACTGGGCACCGGTATCCCCACCACTGAAAAGAGCTAGTGCATTCCAACTGGAGACATACAAAGAGAATAGTCGGTCCTTGGTTGTGAGTTTTGAAACAGACTTTTGAATTTAATGGGAAGAAGTGTCATTTGATAGCAAAGATTTTAGAGTTTCCAAAGTCTAGGAATTAGAAGATTAGAAGTCTAGAATGGAATCACTCTTTCCCCCTCTCCAATCTGGAAACTAGATAAAGTCTGGTTGGACCAGAGCAATTTGAGGGCAACTTGAAGAGGAAGGAGAACTCATTCTCCACCTGGTTCATTCCCTGCTCAGACCCCATGCTCCTCCCACCCCCCAAACCCTGCTGAGTGCTCTAATTCTAAAGAGACAATGAGAATCCCCACAGGACCAGGAAGAATATCTGTGCAGAAAGCGTCTGTGTCCCCATCCCTGGGTTGAGCCTAGGGACACAGCAGGTCCACAGAGTTCCTCGGGCACCAACAGGTATCCTATCAGAAGGACTCTAAAGGCTCAGGGAGCCAGGGGTGGAAACCCTAGGGTATGGGACAAGAGGCTGACAACTGAGGATCCCATGGGAATACACAAACTCCAAGGATCTTGGCGAAGGTGGACGAGGATCAAGGGCTAACCTCCCAATGTACCACCCTCACCCCCATCTACAAGCCTAAGAACCCAGCTTCAACCTCACCAAAGAGTGAAGAAAGATTCTGGACTCTGTTGTTCTCTGTGGCCTAGAGGTTAAAAGAGACACGAGGTTCAACTAGAGAAATACAGCTACCTTTTCTGTAAACCTGATTTGGTGAGCTGTGTCCCCATGACTGAAGGGCCTCACACAGTCTCTGGCCCAGAGCAGGTGTGTCCAGTAAGTAGCAGTTCCCTCCCTGACCTTCCTGAAATGCTCCACGGTTCCCAGTTTAGCTACCTGTGGTGACAGTGACAAAGGATTTGATCATAGAATCTTTGCCCTGTGGGTAACTTTCCAGGCCAGCTCTCTTCATATAGAGTTTGGGAACTGAATCTCAGGACACAGCAAGGTAGAAGCAAAGGTAGGGCTGAGACCCAGGTCTCTCAAATTCCTGCCGACTTCTTATATTTCTCATGGAACTTTCCAAAGAGCAGAGCTAAAGATGACTTTGCAGGAGATCATAAATGATCTAAGTGGCTGAAGACAGGACAAGAGGCAGTTAATCAGAGTAAAGAGCTAATTACGGGGATATGGCCCTGGGGCAATCCTATTGCTCTCCAGAGTCAAGAATTAATGACAGTGACACAGTAACTTAACTTACTCTAACCCTTCAGCTCCCCTTAGTTCCATCCCCTGAAAAACAGCTTCATCTACTTAGTCCTTTATCAAGTGTCTTATCCAGTGGCTCTGAGAAGTCTGGAAACTGAAGGTTCCTTCCCTGGCACAGCATTCAAAGCCCTCTGCTTTGGCTTCAATGTACCTTGTTAGTCTCATCTCTCACCCGAGTCTTCCAGGGAACCTCCTCTTCCTTCCCTTGACCACGACATTTTCTGAGCCATCTATCACACTGCATTTTATAAATATTATTTCTCATTTCAAAGTATGCTTTGTATTGTATATACAAAGTATGTATGTACTGCTACCATGTAACCCTTGCAATGCTCAATTAGCCATAGTCTGCTCCCCTGATTTGCCTCTTACTTCAAAACAAGTCTGTCACAAACGGGTCCACATCCCAAAGCCACGTTGGGCCAAGAGCATGGTCAGCATTATTTTTTTAACCCCCCAAGTATTAGCATTAATAATAAGATCTAGAATTTAGGGAGTGATCAGTAGTTGCCAGGAGTTCTCCTGAGTATACTATACTCGTGGATAACTTGATCCTTATAATGACCTTTGAAGTGGGTGAGATTACCCCAATATTAGGTTTGAAAAAGACTCAGAGAAGGCAAATAATTTAATCAGAGCTCAAGGAGAATAAATGAGAAGCAGAACTAGATTCCAAAGCACATAGTTGTAGGCACTGTATTTCAGCTACAAGTACTTACTTGAAAACATCAAGTGTAATTGTTGAGAAGACAAATATTACTCTGTGCAAGGCCTCATCAGTAAGAAGAGTTTGTGGAGAGAGTTAGGTTAGAGCCCATTCTTGATTTCATAAAGCCATTCAGAGAGAATGCAGTGTTATCTCCGCAGGTGTGCTCTGTACTGTGGTCATATTAGAATGCCCATTGTTCATAAGGACTCTACTCATTGGATTGATTAAGCATTCCATGGAATGGCTCTGGGCAACAGCGAAGGAAAGAGGAACCAAGCCGTATTCAGCAACTTTAGAGTGGTAAAAAACACAGTCTTACCAACTGCCAGGCTTGGCTTTCCATCCTGGCTTCACCTCTTATTCAGTGTGGACCCTGGCCTTTCACCAGACCTGTGGCCGGCCAACTGTTTGAGACACTGTCCCTGGTGCTGAAACTACACAGAGGCGTGTGACTCAGCTGATGCCATGGAAGAGTTCACAGGAACTGTATAATTTAAGTACATTACAGTTAGCTCAGCAAGAAATCATACACCAAAAGACTGTGCCAAAGGACCAATAATCATGTGAAGAGATACTCAATTTCATTTACGATCTTATAAATGCAAATTAATATCATAAGATGATACCACTTCACATTGACTAAAGGGGCCAAAAGGAAAAAGGCAGATAATACCAAGTGTGTGAGGAGGTGAAGACACTGACACTGTTATTTACTGCAGGAGGAAGTCTGCAATGACCACTTTGGGAAACTATGTAGCAGTATGTACTAAAACTGAGTATGCACAAATCCTACAACATAGCTCTACATTCTCCATAATATACCCAAGAAAACACATATGCATATGAATTAAAAACCAGGTATGAGGGGCACCTGGGTGGCTCAGTTGGTTGATCAACTGCCTTCGGCTCAGGTCATGATCCTGGAGACCCGGGATCGAGCCCCACATCGGGCTTCCTGCTCAGCGGGAAGCCTGCTTCTCCCTCTCTCACTCCCCATGCTTGTGTTCCCTCTATGGCTGTGTTTCTCTCTGTCAAATAAATAAAATTTTAAAAAAATTCTTTAAAAAAAATAGGTATGAGAATGCTCCTATCATTTTTTATAATACTCCAATGATGAAGATTATATCTATCTTAGGAGAATGAGTGAATGCACTGTGGTATAGTCATACCTGGCAATAAGAACAAGATACTGCTAGGTACAGCAAGATGGATGAATTTTATAATCATGTTTGGGTGAAAGAAGCCAAGCACAAAATAATACATGCTGCATGACCCCACACTATAAAGTTCAAAAACAGTCAAAACTCATAACAATATGGTGCCAGAAGTCAAGGCACTATTTACACTTGGCGGTGGTGGTGGGTAGTAATGGGAGAAAAACACAAAGGGGATTTATAAGAATGCAGATAATGTTGTTCTTGATTTTTGTACCAGTTAAACTAGACTTTGGAGTTTGGAGAACATCTGTTGAGATTATACAAATGTATATTTCAATTAAATTTTTCTTTAAGCTTCTTCCATGACACTGATATGTTGATATATTCCTTGGACCTTAACTTTTTCCCAAAAGTCATAGGTTTTATTCTGAAGCAAAGAAAATTATCACATGATATCTCTGATATGAGGAATTTGAGAGGCAGGGCAGGGGTTGTGGGGGGTAAGGAGGGAAAAAATGAATAAGATGGGACAAAGGAGGGAGACAAACCATAAGAGACTCTTAATCTCAGGAAACAAAGTGAGGGTTGCTGGGGGTTTGGGGGGAGGGATAGGGTGGCTGGGTTATGGGAAAAATAAAAATTAATAAAAAAAATGTATTTCAAAGACACAAGTTAAACTTTCTGAGCCTTGACCTATAAGACAAGAACTACAACACTGACCTTCACAAAGTGGATATGAGAATTAGAGAATCTGTACCAACAATTTACTGGCATAAAAATTGAGTGAGTGAGTCCTAGCAATGCTATTACTTCAATATGCTCCATAATTTGCAAAACTATGTAGCAATATCTGTTAAAACTGGACTTAAAAATATCCTATAACACAGCTATGTCAATCTAGTTGTACAATGTAGAGTGTTTAAACAAATTTTATACCATTTCTTGATAATTTCCATATTTCAATTTGCACCCCCCTTGACTCACCTTTCATTCTTGCTATAATAAACTCCCTACTCAGCCCAAACTCAACCCATTTTGTTTTTGCAGCTGATCTTGACTTCAATGTTCTGTTTTCTTGGAATTCCCATCTCATCAACCCATCCAGAGCATTCCTATTTCTCTAAATGTCCATGCACTCCACGTACAACTTCCCCGAAAGTCTTCTCCCACTTTCTAACTCCCATACTTTGTCTACTAAGAACAATCCCAGCATCACTATCATACTCAGCTCCCACTTATTGGGTATCGACCATGTGTCAGACTCTGGGATACATACTTTACTTACATTAATTTATAATCAAATCTATCCAAAGCAACATGGATACATTGTTGAATAGTTTTGAAATAAACAAATCATGAAACAAATTGACAAGAACCAAGGAAATTAGGCATTATTTTCCCAGTTTTTAAATGAGGACATAGAGGCTCCAGGTAACTAAGTAATCCATTTTTCTTACAAAATTGGGAACAAGAGAAGCTGGGGTTCAAACCAGGTCTGGTGGGCTGCCATGCTGAATGTTCCACCCCAAACTACCTCGACTGACAGATTTTCAGTACAGTGGAACCAGACATAAGGATGTCTCTTTCGGTAACACAATCATGATTTGTCCATTTGTAATCAGGAAAACTGAGGCAGAGGTCTATTTCAGTGCCTAGGTCACTGTATCTAATGCAACAGAGGCGTCATAAGATGGGAGTCATACGTATGCAGAGTGTCATCTGCAGCAGCCAAAGAATCAACCTGTGTTTCTTTACTTGATCCTAAGGGGACAGAGAATATTCGCCCCAGTTTGAAGACGCGTTAAATGGAGCTCACAGTGGCTAAGCAGCCGAGGGACCTGGGCTTAGAACCATCAGCCTTAATGACATCATGCCAGGCTCTCTCCTGCACAAACCCACCTCCCTAAAGGCTCAGATGGCAATGAGTCTTAGCAAGGATCTCTGCCAATTCCACAACAAAGGGTTACTGGGGTCATACCTTTCTTTAAAATTGTCAGTCTTTTTAGGTTTACTTTTCTCCTGCTGTTTTGGATGCAGGCTTCCCCTCAACCATCAAAACCTCATTCAAATATCTCATTCTCTCAGAAGTCTTCTCAGATCTTTTACTTCCTTATTTCCTCAAAAACTGTCCCCAAAGGCCTACGATGTAGGTGTCACTAGCCAAGGTACAGAGGCTCTGAGAGCACACAAAGAGCCATCTCCCTGCCCTTCCAGATCTTGTTTTTCTGGCGGGGGTGCTTGCATGCATCGCTCTCCAATGCAATTTCCAACCATGGTCATCGCTATGAGTGAAGAGTACAGGGAGCTTTAAAACAGGATAGTGCGGCTTGGAGATCAGGGGAGACGTGTTCACACACAGTTAATCATCCTACCACCTGTGCTCAGTTCACTGCTCTGTCCTCCTGTGTGTTTCCATAATAGTCTGTGAGTAATGCAAGGACAGGACCATGTCTTGTGCACACCTCGATTCTACGTCCTAGAAGCCATGGGTGACCCATTGTAGGTGGTCGAGCGATGTTATCCTCAGCATCACACCTGCGACCCCTATGGCCACCACCTTTACTGAAGAAAGACGTTGGGAGTGCCTCAGGAACACAAGCCCCGAGTGATGGCGTCTACTTAAAGGCACCTTCTTGGCACCTAATGAAGGAAGGAGCAGTTTGTGGGTATCAAAGGAATAAGAAAGCTGACTAGCTCCAACTTCCTTTCTGAAAGGCGAATTTGCTCTCTGTGGCCCCTCCCCAGCCCCTTCACAAGCCTGTCACAGCTTAGCTTTCCATTAGTGACTCCTCCCAACTCCCCGAGCCCTGACTATGTTTGGCATGAAGCCTGGTTCCAACACCAGCTTACAAGGTGGGCGCAGACTCAGGGGGGCCAACCAGCCCAGAGCAGAGACCAAAAACGCTGTCTCAGCGCCAGAGAAAATCTGCTCCCAGGTACTTCAAAACTCAGAGCTGGATTTTCTACATCTGGAAGGCCTCTTTCAGAAATCCTTTCCAAGCAGCGCAAAGGGCAAAGAACCTGACTGAGGTCTGGAAAGATGGGTTCCAGGACAGAGAGCAAGCAACAAACCACACTGGGTCTCGGACCTCGGCTTTGCAGGTTTTACCTGCAAGAGTCCTCCCACTACGCCCAGTTCTTGTAGTATCTTTTCCCAGTACTTTATGGATGTACTTTGTACATTTTTTGAAGTTGTGGTAAGAGCACCGAATGAGAGAGAGACCCTCTTAACAGACTTCTAAGTGCCCAGTACATACCGTTAACTACAGGTACAATGCTGGGCAATAGATCTCTAGAACATATTCCTCTTATATGACTGAAACTTCCAACCTATAGCCCAGGAAGCATGGGATTCCAGCTGAGGCGGCTCTTCCTAGAGAGGAAGGCTTACACAGATTGCAAAGGCACTGTGCATTTTGCACTACTGCATTCAATCGCCTCAGTGCCTTAGCCACCTACCCCTCACCCGGTGCCGCTGCTCCCTATGCACCTGACTGGGCTCCCGGGGTTTCCACCTCCAGCCACGCTGGAAGTAACAACAACCAGTACTTACTGATCACCTGCAAGCCACGCCCACTCAGACCCTGGACATCTACCACCGCTAACGCTCAGAAGCATGTGTTCTAGATATCTACTGATGCGTAACGAAATCACCCCAGAACTCACTGCCTCAAAGCAAGGACAGTTTTGTTCGCTCCCAATTCAATGGATCAGGCACCGGAGCAGAGCTCAGCTGTGACTTAACACGCAGCCTGGGAGCGTGTGGTTGTGGCTAGGAGGGGCAAAATGGTGCCTGACCTCTCTGGACACGGCTGCCTCTCTCCTGCTGGGCGGTGAGGGTTCAAGTTGGTGCCCGGTGTCCAAAAGAGAACATTCCAGAAGGTGACAGTGAAAGCTGCAGGTCTCCTCAGGTCCAGGCTTAGAAGGTAAACAGAAGCATTTTGACCACATCCTCTTAGTCAGGCTCGGGGATGGAGCTGGCCCGGATTGCAAGGGAGGAGAAAAGAGATTCTGCCTCTCCATGGCAGAGTGGGAGGGACACCATTCCAAAGGGTGGGCAGCATGGGTCAGGAGGTGTCTTCATGGGCACCTCTGGAAATACATCCACCGTAGCATAATGGTTAGGATCATGCTCTTTGGAGTCGGACATCTCAACTCTGCCATCAGCTGTGTGTCCCAGACAAGTTATCTTAACCTCTCTGAGCCTTGCGTTCCTCACCTCTGAAATGGGAATAACAGCAGCTAACCTCTTAAGCTTTCGTAAGGGAGTAAATAAAATGATGCATAAAATGAGCTTCATACCATGTTCCCCACACAGCAAGTGTCTATAAACAGTTACTAATTTACAGTAACTGTATAATTTACCCTCCAACTCAGGGAGTGAAGGGGGAGGGGCTGCTTCACGTGGCACTGTGCGTGCACCAGGTAGGCACAGGATTTATTTTTATCCCCAGCTAATATTATCACCTTTGGAAAGAGGCAAAATCAAACTCAAACTGAAATTCGAAGAGATCCATGAGCTCACCCAGGCGAGGGTGAGGGTTCATTCCCACACAGCCTCGTACATCCACAGAGCTCCTCTCTGCCGGGTGCTGAAAAAGAGAAAACTTTGCTCCCCTGCCATGCTGGAACTTACATCCTAGTAACAGAGAAACTAAATCATCAAGGAGGGGAATAGTGAGTTCCCAGGAATGTGGCTCTTGATCAGCTAGGTCGGGGTAAAGGGGTAGGAGACGCACGGGCGGGCACAGCTCCACCTGAAACACAGTGGCTGCAGTCCACAGACTGCGAGATCCAGGGGTCTGGGCTGGCACCCAGACCTGTCCTGGTACAGAAGTTTTACTGGAGCGCAGCTATGCCCATTTCTTTATGGCTGCTTTTAACCATCAGGTGCTGTCATAAGTGATCGTATGGCCTGCAAATCATAAAATCTCTCCTACCTAGCCCTTTATAGAAAAAGCTTTCCCATTTCTGTCTTAAGACAGGCATTAAGAAGTGGTTTTGCCACCCCACTTCACACCCCAGTCACTGAAGAGTCAGAGAAAAGGGTCATCATGAGCCCTGGTCACTTTCATCATGATACTTTGGGCTCCTCCCATTTTTCCATCCTCTGGCTTTCAAGCAACAGTTTCGTGCAAGACGCAATCCCTCTTGGTTTATAGGGTGGTTAACATGCACAACTTTGGACAGA
The DNA here is from genome assembly GCA_004023965.1 of Spilogale gracilis. Taxonomy (NCBI): domain Eukaryota; kingdom Metazoa; phylum Chordata; class Mammalia; order Carnivora; family Mephitidae; genus Spilogale; species Spilogale gracilis. Next base: position 92,341 of record PITA01002778.1, on the reverse strand, counting down.
GAGGAGACCAGTCCTGAGAGTGCCTCTCCTGAGAGGAAACAAACTAATCCTTCCCTGAGGTCCCCACAACGTCCCTCTGTGCCCTTCCGCCGAGAACTGAGTCTTCTGTCTCCAACCAGGCACTGGGAAGGGAAGGGGACCAATATATTGGACTCGGGTCAATCAGAACAATCCCTGGGGCTGGGGCGGGGATCCCTCTCCCCTAAATCATGCTTTGGAAGGGTACAGACCTAAAACACTAGGGGCCCAGGGAGACAGGATGTTAGACACCCATGGTGTCTGATATGAAGAGTGACTGCAGTTGGGTAAGAGTCACAGGAACTTTTAGGAAGAGCATTCAGAGAAGGACTCACAAGATGTGACCTCTGAAAACAGCCCTGAGCACGACAAGGGGCAGGGCTTGGAAAGATCAGGTGAAAGGGCTTTCAGGTACAGGGAACTGCAGGTATTCAAACCCTCTCTCGAAGCCAAAGCCCGTGTGGTCTCTGCTGTTCCGAGCTACCTACCGAAACTGCCCCTATTCCTCAGGTCCAGGCTCTCTTATCACGGTCTTCCTCAAGCCTTTGATCACACCCTGCAAACAAGAGTGTCCTCCTATGTAAGCCTGCTTCCCCAGCCCATCCTAGTACTTCTCTCATTCCCCCTGGGGGACACTGAGGTGTGAGTTCCTTTTGCCTTCTCCTATTAGGGTGTGAATCCTTAAGGTCAGTGATCACACCCAACCCATAGTACAGGGCAAGAGCGCATAGTACATTCTCGTGGAACGTGAACTGAATCACATTCAGAAGATGCAGATCTGGGACGCTGTTAGCTCCAGTCTTCTGGGGATGAAGGGGCTCCAGGAGACCCCAATTTTCTTGAAACAGTCCAGGTACCAGATCAGAAGGCACACGGGAAGGAAAAACAACTGAAGTATCTATCCAATCATCAGGTCCTGGGAGACGCTGATGGGGAGAATTACAAAGTCAGAGCAGGGACGCGAGAGACAGGAAATAGTGTGCTGGAAACAGACAGCAAAAGGGGGAGGAATGCACACGGGGGAGGCATCTTCGTAGGCACACGCAGAACGCCATAATAAAATTAGGTTTGATTTTCCCAGTGATGAAGAGCCCCTGAAGAGCAGACACAGCTTGCTGTCTACCTAGTTTATTTCAGGAACTGTGTAGGCTACTTTGTATACATTTAATCCTTCTAAAAGGGACTATTAAATCATGGCAATCTCTCGTTCATAGATGATGAAGTCCAGGCTCAATGAGGTGATGGGGGCTGAGAGTCACAGGTGAGAAAATGGCAAAAGCCCAAGATAATCACCTTTCTTCTCAGCCACACAGGTGACTCACGCTTGAAGCATTCACCTCAGTAAGAAGAGAGAGAACAGGTTGCTGGAGAGGTGGAGAGATTATAGGCTGCGACACCTATTTAGGAGCCATCGGAAGCAGAGAGGCTGAAGCCTGGATCTGGGCACTGTTACCAGAAATCAATCATACCTGGAAGCGAAACAGGTGCAGAGCGGGAAACAGGTGAAGAGGACAAAGAGGCACCTCTCCCTGGGAAAGTGAGAATACCTCTCCTCGTGCTCCATTACCAAACTGAAGCATCAGCAAAGCTGCCCTTGGGCCTCTCTGCTCTAACGGCGGGCACACATTCTAAGCTTAGACAAGCTTTAGTCACAAGGACGAAATATTATTAGTTTAGCTGTGTTTTAGCTCCAGCTCTTGCTATGAATCATGAGTGCGTGAATCATAATCACCACTCTTCATATTTTAGAAGCAAATGCATAATTCTTCTTACCCAAGGAAAAAATTAATTGCTGTCTAAATATGAATCTAATGTTGTTTCTGAAGCTCTTGGATTTATTCAATTCTGAGTCTTCCTTTTCTTTGAGAGTAAAAATAATCAGGAAAGCTTTAAAAAAGAGGGGGTGACAAATTGAGGGTCTGCCCTGTCCGTGACTCTGGCTCTATGCTTTGCAAAGTTAAGGCAGATGTAAGAGGAACCCGAAGCATATATAAGCCATTTATTTTGCTTAGAAGGAGAACCTTAGGATTCCAATGAAGATTAGACCCCAAATCCCTATGCGTCTGACACTCCTGCCCCATCTCACTTGGTTATAACATGAAACACTAACTCCACGTTATGATTTCTTCTGGAAGTAACATTCAAAAACCCTCCCCGACATGAATTGGACATTTGCTGTCCACCGTCACCTTAGGACACTGTATTAGCAGTTAGGAAGCTAATTATCTCCAAACCTGTCAACTGTGTATGAACTGGGGACACCCAGTTCTTGGAGCTAATACGAAATGCACGTTCAGGTAAGTGGGGCTCCATGCAGTATCCTATAACTGCCGGTCACTGTGAGCCCTCTGAGCTCCAGGACAAGCCCTGGGCATCGCACTGCTGGCCTCTGACCACCAGGCTCCTAGAGCACCCTCCTCTCGTCCCCCTGGAGCTTCTGCTCCTCCAAGTACGGCAGAAGACCTGTGCCAGGCTCCATACTTGACATCACACTGATGCCTCCCAACCACAGGGCAGGCAGAGAGGATTACCCGCACTTCACAGGTGTCCTGTTCTATTATGTTGTATCACCACTGCATTCGAGTACCATAATCTTACTATCATGTTACTTACTAAAATGCAATGACATTACTACATGAAATAGTAGTAGTTCCACATACAGGAACAACATCCAAAGATAGTTCAAGTTTACAGTTCTAGAACTTTCCATGGATTCTCAACTATATTACCTCGATTTTTTTCTGATAATTAAACAAATCACACAAATGCATCAAAATGCCTATTTGAAGGCCATCAACTGCCCTCTGGTCTGCTCTCAACACGATCTCTCCAAACTGCAGTTTGGGTCCTCTTGCTCCTCTGTTTAAAAACAAGGGGAGACTTCAGACCTGCTCTCTGGGGGAGCTGAAGGCACATCAGTTAGCAGCTGCAGGGTGGAAGTCTGGATTAACAGATAGCCCAAAGCCCCCTTGTTAGAGCTGCTATGTCATCCCGAGCTATTGTGGCCCCCCAGTCGTCCACATTTCCTGGCCCTGGGACCACAGCATCCATGACAAGCTGTGTGCCCTACTAGCCTAGGAAGGCTGGCACAGCCCCATTGAGTTACCAACTGTGCCATTAAAAGGTGCACCCAGAGTCCCCCCCTTCATGCAACATGACAAGTAGGGTGCATTACTTCCAGGCTTCTGTCCGACGTGGCCACTGGGCCCTGGAGGGGATCAACACCGAACGAAGCAGTGTCCCTGGTGAGCAGAGGACCCAAGACCCTGGATGGATTCACAAGAAGAGAAGTTTGTCAGGCATAACATGTCAGGAGAACGTATCAGGGGGGCTGGGAAAGATCCCTCTTCTCCAGGCATGTTTTCCCTTTCCCTGGCAAACCCCCGCCCTATGCCTCCTGTGACGTGTCATGGGTGAGAAGTCAGGGGAGCGAGGACAGTGCGTGAAGGAGCAATGGCTTGCTCCGCAGAAACTCTAGTGCAGATGTCGTCACTGGAGCTGGACAGCGAGGATTAAAGTGCCTGCTGGTTTTGCCAATGGGCACGACGCCGAGTCCTGCCTCCTGTGAAATGCATGGACGTCTGGTCTGTGTTCCCAGCACATCAACCTGCATCAAAGACCCACTCTGAGCTTCGAGAACAATCCTACGAACAAAATGGAAGTGAGAAGAGCAGAGGCCCCCTGCCGGGCTCCCCCTGGGCAAGGTCGTCGGCACACAGAAGCACGCCAGACGCCAGCGTGGGTACAGTGGGAAGGTGGTTTTGGACCATCTTGTATTTTGCTGAAATGGCCAGGATGGGAAAATCATAACTGTCTCCAAATGTGAACCTGGCAAGCAGGTGTCCACCCTGGACAGAAAATCCTTACACGACATGTACAATAGGTAGGCATATTCGAAGCAGACCGATTGGGCCGTCAGATCTGATCAGAACATGATTTTCTAAACAGTGTGAGGAGGGCAGGGAACGGTCTTGACGTTAAGTGAGCTCTAGACGTTTTTAAGGGTGATGCAATCTTGGAAAAAGCCTTTAATCTTTCCAAGTCTCAGTTTCTTGCTCTGTAAAACAGAGATGAGAACCTACTTGAAGGGCCTTCCTGAGAATACCACGAGGCAACCTGTTTGTTACAGGATCTTCTCACGGTCTGTGCTCCAGAGAATGGGAGTCTTCTTCCCTTTACCTTTGCTGAATGTCAACAGTGGCAAACAGGATGATCCGGAGAGCAGAAGAAAGTCCAACCACCTCCCGTCTGAGCGCAACAAACACTCCGCCCTGTCCTCTACCTATCAGTAAAGAAACCCCCTTCCCAGGCAGCGGTGTCTGTGATGTTCCTCGGGAATTTAGAAATGGGGGATGGGGACGTGGCATCATATTTGGCAATGATATTGGTAGAGAAGAATATGGGGCTCGCTATAGAAATACAGGAAAGCCAGAGAAGACTGTGAGAAGAACATAAGAATCAGACAGACCTGAGTTAAAGTCCCAGCACTGCTACTTCCTAGCTGGAGGACCACAGTCAGAAGCTTAGTAAGGCCTCCGTTTCTGGGGCTGCGACATGAAGATAAGACCTACCCCACCCTCACCCCGCAGCCTAAAGTGAAAGTAGGTCCCACCTCCAAGGGCACCGAGAGGAAAACGATGCAGGACCGCAGACCGTGTGCGGGACAGCACATCTGATTCATTGCGGCCATTCAGTAAGAGGCAGCACAAATCCTCTCAACCAAGCACAGCATTCATGAAGCCCTAATACTATCGTCATTATTATTCTGAAGAGCAATGAAACTGGGCAGTACACGTGCGGCGCTTGCACTGAATTCACCTGTTCTCAGAACATCTTAGTCTGAAGACAGAACATATTTGTGCTTCCACTCACTCACCTGGGGAAGAAAAAGGAAAAAAAATCTGAAAGTACGAACAGTCACCTTCTTTGTCTGGGAAATCTGTTCATTTTAATTAATCTAAAAGGTTTCTAGCAATTCATGTTTGTTAAGCACTTTGACATCCTAAGAATAAGAGGCAATTTAAATGCAAAGTTTTATTATAACATCTCTTTGTGACTGTTACTCAAGGGGGCTCTCAGTAAAAAGGAGCTCCTAGAATTCTCCGCGTCTCACTGAGATGGGGCGGCTCTATCTACTTGAGGGCCAGGATACTGTGGACTGACCCCCCCTGTTCCTTCAGCAGGTTGTGGAGTATAGTTGGAAAATACAGCAGAAGATAGGAAAGAGAATTTCCCTGCCTTTCAAACACCAGCTACCTTCCTCCTAAATCTACAAATCAGGTTTAATTTTACAGAAAATAAAAGACCTCAAAGTAAATAAAAATTTCAATAGTCTTGTTTAAAAAAATCAGATTTAATTTGCACTCCCATTAGTGCATCGCTGTTTGCTATTTACATGGCTTTGAACATGAGCGGAGCACCATCCCTATAAAAGACTATAAAAGTCCTTTGGGCCCAAAAGATCAGAGGTCAGGAAAACCACAACCTTTGTAAAGGGAGGCAGAAACCTACAAAGGAAAGAAGCAGAGAAGGGAACCACACAGTCTGTATATATACAATCTGTCCAAATCCCTGGCTGACCCCCAAATCTATGCATGCAGGGGGCAGACTCTGAGTAGCCAGACCAAAGGTAAAATAACTAACCCATCTTTGAACTACTGCCCAAAAGGCAGAAACTGCAATCTGAGTTGAGCCACGTTAATGGCTCGCTACAACAAAGACACCGAAAAATGACAATAGGAATAGCAACAGAAAAACACTCATCCGAAGAATATTATAGAACCCGGAGTTTCTACAATGCAACATTCACAATATCCAGGAGGCATTCCAAAATGAGCTGAACAGCACAGGAAATGGGAAACTGTGACTCATTCTTTAAAAAAAAAAAAGACAATAGGGGCGCCTGGGTGGCTCGGTTGGTTGGGCAACTGCCTTCGGCTCAGGTCATGATCTTGGAGTCCCAGGATCGAGCCCCACATCGGGCTCCCTGCTCGGCGGGAAGCCTGCTTCTCCCTCTCTCACTCCCTCTGCTTGTGTTCCCTCTCTGGCTGTGTTTCTCTCTGTCAAATAAATAAAATCTTTAAAAAAAAAAAAAAAGACAAAATCAGAGGAGGAGGCAAACAGTGAGAGATTCTTAAGTCTAAGAAACAAACAAACTAAGGGTTGCTGGAGGGGAGGTGGAAGGATGGAGTGACTGGATGATGGGTATTAAGGAGGGCAGATGATGGAATGAGAATTCGATATTACACGCAACTGATGAATCACTGAACTCTAGCTCTGAAGCTAATAATACACTACAGGTTAATTCATGGAATTTAAATAAAATAAAACAAAGTAAAGACTATCATTGTTTTGTGTGAGATAATTAGTTTACATCATAAAACTGACAACTGAAACTATTTTATCTGGGTCTCTTTAACCTTATTTCATGCATTCTGTCCTTATCTTCCCCTCAAAGCCCTCATTTTTTGATCGAGGTATCAAGAGGCTGCCTTTCTATGTGCATTGTGTTTGTGTACACATGTGTGCATGTGGCGATTTGTGTGTGTGGGTGGGTGTGTACAGAGAGAAAAAATAATATGATTTTGAATCATGATAAGCAGTATGAAGATAACAAATAAATAAAAGCAAGCTGGGGGTAAAGGATACTTGATTTTCTTGTCTCCCATGATTTTATATTATGGGATTTGTACTTTCTCTTGGACTGTTAGAAATCATCAGTGACACTGAAGTAGCATTAACTGCCCTAAATGATGGACCAGCCTCACCTAGAGCATATTTTTTACATAATCGAGGCTGCCCTAACATATGCATTGGTATTTTCACTCTTCTTTCCAGTCGTCTTCTCACGCCCAATAGAAAGGAGAGCCTTCTGAGCATGGACGTCATGGCTTCTTTTCCTTGAGCCCATGTCTAGCCTGTGCCTGGCCCAGAGTAGCCCTAAAGAAACACTGGTCTGGCTGCTTCGTGGAACAAAGCAATAACTAAAACGAGCTGCCTGGGGGTAAGCTTTGTGTCTTTCGATGCTACAGCCTTCTTCCACTCCAACAGCCATGGAGACTTGGTGGGCGGGACAGGAGAGGTCACTGTGCAAAAATAGGTACACAGCGACAGATGGGACTTGTGTTCAATAACGGGTACCTGAAAAATTACAAGTAGGTCATCACATTAGCTTGGCTCAGGACATCTCTCATCAGACCATTAGCCTTTAGAAAACACAGATCTCAATTAACTTGCATGGAAATGAAATTATTTCCTGCCCATTTGAAGGCCTTCATTTATCCATGGGGCACTTTACCAAGCAACGTTTCCAGAGCGCATATCTGTGGAAATCTTTGAGGGCCAGCACAAAAATGGTAGTCATCCAGATCTCAAAGTTCTGCCACATGGATGATGGATTGTCATTTTCTAGCGGTCCCAGGTGGCTGGTATGAGGGAAATCTACAGCACCCAGAGCAAGAAATAAGGCTCCGGGGTAAGTAACTAATTACACATGATGCCATCTGGGTGAGCCTCAGCCTGCAGGGTCCCGAAGCCTATGCTTATTCCTCCACACTGTGTAGCCTCAACAGTCCTCCCTGCTCACAAGCAACAGTCTCGTCTTCAACCTGAAGGAAATGTTTCCCACAAACCCAGATGCCACTGGAGGAGGGCACAATCTGGGGAGAGGGAGTACTCTGGGCTTTCCTCTGATGGCAGGTCATCAAGAGGTCCTTTAGATGTTGAGTTGAGTGTTACATATTAGCACCACGGGAGAGAACCTGCTTCATGCTCACGCTGCCTAGGTGCAGAGCCTCTCCAGGTCCCGCACAACTCTCGGATCTCCTACTAACTCCTGGCCAGGTGAGCATCCTGGTGCTCCCACTGCAGTACTCCCAAGGATGGGCACAGACCACCAGGCGTTCCAGCTGTAGGGCAAACAGGACCACTCTAGAAACCAGGTAGGCATCACTGTCTCCTAGGTGCCCAACACTGTTCCAGGATCTGCAGAGATGTAATGAGGATTAGGAACTAGCTCCTAACTTCTTGCCACTGAAAGTGTAGTGGGGGTGACCCACCACACTGAGATCAAAGGAAAGAACTGACTCTTGTTTAAAAAGTCCACTGGGGGCAAAGCATCGTGGTAGAAAATTAATGATGCGATTTCATTAATTTGTCTCATAGTTCTATGAGGTCCGGCCTTGGAGCCCACTTCCTAGATGCAGCAGTTGAGATTCAAGGAAGTGTAAGTCACTTGGACGAATTCACCTTAAGCATCAGATCTTCGGTTCAACTTTAAGACTTTCTAGCTCCAAAGCCTATGCTCTTTTCCTTCTGCTTCTGCCTACAATTGAGTGATACTAAAATAAGTGCAATGGGGATACCAACAGCCTTGTGATGAAACGCACACACACACATGCACACACACACACACACACACACACTACACACACTAGCTTGAACATCAAGACTGCGCAATAATAAAGGGCTTCAGAGGAGAAAGGACAGGGAAGGAAGCCTGGAGGGGCACAGACAATGCACAGACGGCCCAGGGGCAGAGGGAATCATAGGCAGAGGTGGAACATGAAGACCAGCAAGGAGGCAAGAAGCAGCAAAGCGAGCTCATTAATGGCCAGGTGAGCCAACGTGGAGGAGGCCTGGATTCATCCCCTGTGTCATGGTGAGCTGCTGCGATGGTTTAGCTAGAGGAATGACACATTTTTTTTTTAGAAGAAAGATGATCTGCTAGCAATATGAAGGAAGGATAAAAGGAAGGCACAGGGGAGGAAGGAAGTTGGGTAATTTCTGCAGTAACGAAAGCAGAAAGCACTAGGAGCTGAAAGGTTGTACATGAGGGAACAAGGAACGGATCATCAAAATATGCGGGAGGCAAAAACTAGCAAGCTTTGATAAGACTCGTTCAAGGTGGAGCATGAAGGAGAGGAAATCAAAAGAGCAACACTGTGTACACGAACCCGGGTTGCTCAGTACCTGCACATAAGGACCCTCAAGGAGCAGCCGGGAGCATCCCTGACTCCCATTAGGACCATCTTCACCACAGAACCGGTTGGCCCAGTGGCAGCACTTGCACACGACTTACAACAGTGGGGCTCAGTGTCACCTTTCCAGGCTCTGTTTAGGGATACTGACCTTTTCCCTCACAACTCCAAGCCCAATTCTGTATGTTCTGAGTCTGGAGCTGGGAATCTGCAAGCCACATTACTCTGACTCACAAGCAGGCTGACTTCCTATTAGAGGCTGCTAATGGAAGGTATCAGAGGGAGGATGGAAAGCAACAAAGAGGAGAAATGGCCTGCTTTCATCTTTTCAATTCCAGTCTGGGCAGCCCTAGCAACAGAGCACAGGTCCACCCAGACTTCGGTGTCCTTTGGCACTCCTCGCTTCTTCCCTTCGAAGCTACCAACAACAAAATGGATTGATTCCCTGTCACTCAGAGCATCACCTGCAGAGGGCCTGCCCCAGAGGACAGAGCCATAGCTTTCTCCCAGGCCCTCCTCAGAGGTTGAGCATGGGCTGCTTGCAGCTTTCCCTGGAGGTCTCAGCTCTTGAATTCCTCCTTTTTGTTCCCTGCCCTAGCAAGTATCACCTCTTCTTACACTATCATTCACCAATAAGTCATTAATAATCATAATCATTCATGATTAATTATTGAGCCATTTTGGTCTTCTTGCTCTGCCAACCTTCCAACACTTACATAATCCATTCCCTATACTAAATCCCTCTGTTTGAAAAAGCCATTAAGGATTCTGTGTTTCTAACGAGGCTTTGAGAATTCCTTTCCTTGGTACCAGAAGTAGTCCCAGAAAACACACCGACAAATACAAGTTTGCTTACGCCTCTGAGGTAGAATACAACACTGAGCAACATGTCAGTGAAAACGGGGTGACAGTAACAATCACGGTATGAGAATTAATTCATGTACTGCCTATGCATTCCTGGAAGGAAGTGCATGCTCCAGCCAGGACATTGAGGACCATGTGGCTATTGAACCTGTCTGTGGAGTTAAAGGACACCGGGTGGGAAGGATACTTTTCTCAGTGCATTGGAGAGAGAAGAAGGAAGCAAGATTTGGGTTCCAGACTGCCATATCACGTCCACTCTGATCAGAGATCAAGATTGCCCTGGCGGCAACTTAACAGAAACCCTTATTCCTTGTGGCCACTGGGCACATGAGGCTACAAATGAAAACCACACCTTCTTTATGCCAGTTGCCTAAATACAAGTGAAGCTTGTCGGGGACCCTGTGTGATCCGCCCCTCCCTCCATGCCCAAGCCACCAGAAATTTTGGTGGAGGTACCTGTGAATGTGGGTGAAAACCCCTCCGGGATTTCCCCCACCTAGAATCCGGAAAGCCACATACCCTGTGGGTCAGGGCAATATGTCCTTTGTGTGCTTATCCAAGACATAGTTCCATTCAATCTTCCTCCTGGTAATCATATCTCTGTATCTCTTATCTGTATTTCTTGATCCCTCTGCCTCAGTGGTCTCAGCTTCTGTGAGATTAAGCAATAGCTCCGTACCCTGCAGTAACAATACTAATCCTGTCTCCAGGGCGGGTGCAAAAGCAGTTAAAGATTTAACTGCACCACCCAACTTCCTCACTTGGGAATAATAAAAGACTGGGGCCCTTGACAGTCAAGAGAGACAAAGGCAGAGCCAGAGGCAAAGCAAAAGGCAGAGGCAAAGGCAAAGAGCCTGCAAAGAGAGACAGAAGCAAAGCGAGACAGAAATAGAGAAGCAGAAAGAGAGACAGAAGCAAAGAGAGCAAAGATAAACAAGCAGAGACCAAAAGAGACAGAAGCAGAGAGAGAAGCAGAGCAAGAGGGCCATAGCCAGAGCTAGAGAGCCAGAGCGTGAGCCTGAGCCTGCTTCATAGGTCTTTCCCGACTGGCCTCGGGTCTGTCAGCTTGCATCAAACCTCCGTGTCCGTGTCATTATTTCACCTGCCAGACATCCCGTGGTTCGGGACCCACATCTCTGCTGAGGCTGGTCCCTGGCAACAGAAGCTGAAGTCACACATTCATCAAGGCTCTTATCAAAGCTTCAGGCCAGTAACTGGGAAAGAATGGGACAGTGACACGTTGAATGGGGGCCCTTGGCTGAGTTCAGACCAAACTGGGAATCTTCACTCATTATCCATCATAACTATTATTATGTAAAGAACATTAGACATTGCACTTAACATAGCCCAACACACCGGTTGCTGATTGCTTTTGTGTTCTTCTCCCCACTAATGGATAGACCGCATGAGAGCAAGGGATCTTCCTTTACCTGTTGCTTTACTCATTACCTAAAACAATGCCTTCACATAGCAGACTCTGCCTAAACGGTTACTGAACAAAGGAGAGAGAGAAGAAGAAGTTTGGGATGTAGGAAGGAGTAAGAGCGTAGAAAAGGAGAGTGTTGAAGAATTACATTTATTTATACACTGAGGTATAGACCAGAGCCAGTTAGCTGAATATTTAACATACCAGGTTGAATAAATAAGTCTTCATGCAGTGGGCAAAGGATATAAAAGATTGCTTAGCTTTCCCTCTGAACCATTTTACAGATGAGAAAATAGAGGTCTCGAAATATTACCGGACTTGTCCAAGGTGTGTTGCACAGGCAAGAATAGAATTCAGTTTGTCTGAGTCTGAGTCTAGTCTCTACTTTAGAAAAAAAAAAATCAGGTGTGCTACAAAGAAGATGGGGGAATGATGATACCTGGTGGCAGCTGAACATCTCTTTATAGTCACTGTGTGTATGTTTGTGTGTTGAACGTTCCATTTGCTGAACACATATTTGTAGAGCACACTCACTATGTGCCAGACACACACAACATCCCTGAGAGAGAGAGAGGCCACGTATCATCTCCTTTCAACAGGTCTTAAAATGTCAAATGATTGTATGTACCTGCGACTTGAGTTCTACCTTCCAGACCTAAAATTGATATTTTTTTTTACTATATTATCTCCAGATAACCTCCACCATGAAACACAAAACAAAACAAAGCTAAAGGACACACAGAGAGAAATGGGAGGGGGGGGGAGAAGCAATCAAAAGGATTCAAAAGGATCCTGGAGGGTGGCCAGGACATTATGCCAGGCACTCCACACAAAGCAGAATGTAAAAAAGTAATAGATAGATCTTCAATTCACCAAGTCCCCGGAGAAATGAATTCCAAGCAAACCATACTGTGTGAAAGAGCCTTGCTGTGCATGGGAGTTCCCTGCTCTTGGGGGGAGGGGCAGATGCGCTGTGGCTGGGTCTGTAATTCGATAAGAAAAGAACAGCAATGGAGTTTGGGAAACGGATCGATTTTAATGCAATGCCACTGACAGATCAGAAAGAACCAGACAACGGTTCTCGGGAGAGCGTGTCTGCATCACCTGATGGTTTACCTGGAGGATGGTTTACCTTGAATTCTGATGCTGAGGCAGGCCCCACGCTCAGGCTTGCTGGAAGTGCAATGTAACAACCCCATGAGGTCGGATCCCCAGACGGAACAGTGAGGGTGGGTAACGTGGGGCTGCAGAGGCCAGGATCTACCATAATGCAGGCAGCAAAAGCCTCATTTCTCATGGCATCTGGGTGAAGCAGATTTCCAGCCCCAAATAACAGAACAGGAGACTAATATTCCCGAGCTAGTAAGTGATCCGGACAGAATTTGAAATCTAGTCTATCTGACTCTAATAAACTTGTGTTTTGTTTTGTTTTTTAATAGTTCATACTGGTTCCAAAGAAGTTCTCCAAAAGGAGCCAGGAAACACAAGTCCATCTCATTAAGTCAGCTACACGGGTGCAATGAAATGTCTGAGCCTTTCACAGCAAGGAAGAAAAATAGGAAATAAAAAGCAAACAAAGAGACATTGTGTGATCTCCTAAAATCTTACATCAAACCTGGAAGGCAGAATTCAAACAAATAAAGCTTATAATTAGTCAATCCAAGACATCTTCATTTTCAAAACTGCCATTCATCAAATGCTTTCAGTCGATAAGCATTTACTAAGCACTGAGTTTGGGAGAAACAGTGCTCGAGGCACTGAGAAGTGAAACCCTCTCTTGGGGGACAGGGAGCGACAGCAAGCAAAGGTGAGCAAGGACAGTGCCACCTGTCACGCTATCCAGGTGACGTGAAGATGCAGAGTAAGGGGACAGTATGCTGGGTGCCTGCAATCACAAGTGCTCTGTACTGTAAGTGAGGGTGCTCCCTGGGTCTCCCTCCCCCAGCCCCACACCCGCCTGCCTGTGGCTTCTTCCTCTCCTAGGATCCAGTTTATTGAGCTGAATCAGGGCGGAGATAATCTAAGGGTAAGGTTAAAAGCAGGGAAGCCACAGAACAAAGAGCAGTGGCTCCAAGATTATTTGTTCCCAATCTGTGCAAAATGGGGATGGTATTTTGATAGGGATTGCACTGAATGTGTAGACTGCTCTGCTCTGGGTAGCATAGATATTTAAACAACATTTGTTCTTCCAGTCCATGAGCATGAACTGTTTTTCCATTTCTTTGTGTCTTGCCCAATTTCTTTCATGAGTATTCTGGAGTATTTTGAGTACAGATCCTTACCTCCTTGGTTAGGTTTATTCCTAGGTATTTTAAAGCTTTTGGTGTAATTGTAAATGGGATCCACTCCTTAATTTACAGTTTTTGGTGTAATTGTAAATGGGATCCACTCTCTTAATTTCTCTTTCTTAATATAATTGCAACTGATTTCTGTGCCTTTATTTTATATCCTACCACACTGCTGAATTCCTGTATGAGTTCTACCAATTTTGGGGTGGAGTCTTTTGGGTTTTCCACATAAAGTAACATGTCACCTATGAAGAGAGAGAGAGCTTGACTTCTTGGCTGATTTGAAAGCCTTTTATTTCCTTTTGCTGTCTGATTGCTGAGGCTAAAACTTCTAGTATTATGTTGAACAGAGTGATGAGAGTGGGCATCCCTGACATTTTCACAGAGCTGGAACAAATAATCCTAAAATTTCTATAGAACAAGAAAAGACCCCAAATAGCTAGAGGAATATTGAAAAAGAAAAGCAAAGCTGAATGGTATCACAATGCCAGGCTTCAAGCTCTATTACAAAGCTATAGTCATCAGGATAGTATGGTACTAGTGCAAAAACAGACACATAGATCAATGGAACAGAACAGAGAGCCCAGAAATGGACCCTCAACTTTATGGTCAACTAATCTTGGACAAAGCAGTAAGAATGTCCAATGGAAAAAAGACAGTCTCTTCAATAAATGGTGCTGGGAAAACTAGACAGCCACATGCAGAAGAATGAAACTGGACCTTTTTCTTATACCATACACAAAAATAAACTCAAAATGGATGAAAGACCTAAATGTGAGACAGGAACCTATCAAAATCCTAGAGGAGAACACAGGCAGTAACCTCTTCAAACCTGGCCACAGCAACTTCTTGCTAGACGTGTCTACAAAGGCAAGGGAAAGAAAAACAATAATGAACTACTGGGACTTCATCAAGATAAAAAGCTACTGCACAGCAAAGGAACAGTCAACAAAACTAAAAGGCAACCTACAGAATGGGAGAAGATATTTGCAAATGACATATCAGATAAAGAACTAGTATCTAAGATCTATAAAGAACTTATCAATCTTAACACCCAAAAAACAATCCAGTCAAGAAATGGGCAGAAGACATGAACAGACATTTCTCCAAAGAAGACCTACAAAGGGCCAATAGACACATGAAAAAAATGATCCACATCACTTGGCATCAGGGAAATACAAATCAAAACCACAATGAGACACAACCTCACACTAGTCAGAATGGCTAAAATTAACAAGACAGGGAACAACAAATGTTGGTGAGGATGCAGAGAAAGGGGGGCCCTCTTACTCTGCTGGTGAGAATACAAGCTGGTACAGCCAATCTGGAAAACAGCATGGAGGTTCCTCAAGAAGTTAAAAATAGATCTTCCCAATGACCTAGCAATTGTACTACTAGGTATTTACCCCAAAGATACAAATGCATTGATCTGAAGGGGCACCTGTACCCCAATCTGTACAGCAGCAACATCCACAATAGCCAAACTGTGGAAAGAGCCAAGATGTCCACCAACAGATGAAGGGATAAAGAAGATGCGGCCTATATAATACAATGGAATATGATTCAGCCATCAAAAAGGATGCTTACCATTTACATCGATGTGGATGGAACTAGAGGGTATTATGCTGAGTGAAATATGCAATCAGAGAAAGACAATTATCATATGGCTTCACTCATATGTGGAATATAAGTAACAGTGCAGAGGAGCATGCGGGGGGAGGGAAAACTGAATGGGAAGTCATCAGAGAGGAGAAAAATCATGAGAGACTCTTAACTCTAGGAAACACACTGAGAGTTGCAGAAGGGGAGGGGGGCATAGGGTAACTGGGTGCTGGGCATTAAGGATGGCATGTGATGTGATGAGCACTGGGTGTTACATGCAACTGATGAGTTACTGAACAGTACATCTGAAACTAATGATGTACTATATGTTGGCTAACTGAATTTAAATTTCAAAAAAATAAAAATAAAAATAAAATAAGCAGCAGCTCCAGAGGGAGGTCAGAGGACAAAAGCTCCTAGAGGTGGGTGTCAGGGTAGCTTGGGGAGGGAAGCAGGAGTCAGAGAGAAAGTCATTGGGAGCCTGTCACTGTCCCCATGATCCCCAGACAGGCAGAGAGAAGAGGTGAACATTTTTATTTTTTAATTAAGTAAGCTGTAAGCCCAGTGTGGGGCTTAAACTCACAACCTGAAGATCAAGAGTCACACGCTCTTCTAACTGAGCGAGCCAGGCACCCCGATAATGTGAGGATTTTAGACACGACTTCTTATTTTTCCAGAGAGAACTCTTTTTCCAACACCTATCTTTGGGGAGATTTCCTCATAATTAAATTCTTTCCATTTTATTGTTGGTGTTGTCCAACTGTTGCTTTCCAAACGTTTACTGTAAATAAACCGAGGTCCCATGAGAACCCTATACTCACAGAACAAAATCATCCCCAGGGTGTCTGGTAGATGCCCAGGGACAAAGGCTCAACAAAAACTCACACTCTAATGGTGAGAAAGGCATTTGGCTGCAATTCCCATGAATAACCACTTCATAAGGTTTTATCAAGTGGGGCAAGG
The DNA here is from genome assembly GCA_004023965.1 of Spilogale gracilis. Lineage (NCBI taxonomy): Eukaryota > Metazoa > Chordata > Mammalia > Carnivora > Mephitidae > Spilogale > Spilogale gracilis. The sequence goes on along the minus strand of PITA01002778.1, from coordinate 76,202 downwards.
CAGAGGCAGCGTGGTAAACTAGGGGGGTTAAATGTGACCACAAGCCCTAAACAACAGGTAACATTAGCCACCATCCTCCAGACAGAAATCCTTTACATGTACGTCAAGTGTAAGGATCTTCCCTGCGCTCTCAACAACCTTGCATTCTCCTCATTTCATGCCAGAAGGATCTGATTCTCATTAGGGTGAGTGGTTCTTCCCAAGGTGATGCAGATAGCAGAGCTTTAGTTGGAAATCCTGTGTCCTGACTCCACGGCCTGGGGTGGGCGGAGCTCTACACACAGGTAGCAGAGGGGAAGAACAAATCTACTCAGGCAGCAGGAGACAGGAAGGTGATTGCAGGAAAGCTCCTTTTAAGTCCACAGTTTTTAAAAGGGAAAAGAATTACTTCTGAGAACACCTTTGTGACACGTGGCCTAAGTGTTTCAGCCACTGAGTGGGACAAGGTTCTCTTCAAAGGCCAGTTCTCCCAGCCAAGAAATGGGCTGAGCTCGGGAAAAGTGGATCACTGGAACACAGCCGTGTCTGGTCCCACTTTCCCCTTCATCCCTCACATGGAAAATCACTGCTCTCAGGGCCTCCCTGGAATGGTGGCTGTTTCAGGATTTATAGGCTTACTGCCACTGACAGGGGTTACAATATGGTGGCCAAATTCCAGCCCTGAAAAGGACCAAGTAGTTGATCCATCTGAACCACCTCATTAAACAGAGGAAGTAATTCAGGTAAAACATACGATAAGACTCTCTTTTTTTAAAAGATTTTATTTATTTGAGAAAGAGAGAGAATATGAGAGCGAGACAGGGTGATCATGAGCAGGGGGGCAGTGGTAGAGGGAGAAGCAGACTCCTGGCTGAGCAGGGAGCCCAATGTGGGACTCGATCCCAGGACCCTGGGATTATGAACTTAGCTGAAGGCAGATGCTTAACCAACTGAACCATCCAGGTGCATAATAAAACTGTCTTGATATTACAGAGCATATAGTGTAGAACCAATGCCGTGAGCCACCTGCATGGTCAGATAGGTGATTTCCCTCTGCAAGGCACGGAACACCGGCCCTCCCACCAAGTGTGAGGAGTGTGCGTGGGGCAGCAGTTTCCCCACCCCACTTGTTTGCCATTCTTTGTATGGAATGCTTGACATTTAAAAACCATGTCTGGTGTATAGCAAAATGCTTTTGTTTCTACTTACGTCATTAAAAATAGCTTAATCTTAGATATCCTGTAGCTCTGTGGAGGAGATTGTCAGGGCTCTTAAATGGTTAAATAAAAGGCTTAATATAAGAAATAAAACTGTACTAACAAGGACATTACCACATACACAAAGGATTCATAAATAAGAGTTCTGTACCCAGTCATGGAAAACAAGCTTGAGCAAGTGCTTTTACCTTTGCAAAATAAGTTATCTTTCTCCTTAATACAAGACAGACTAACTTTTGGTCATTGTATTAATAAGGTAGCTAAAACTTTGTACACAATTCATCTAAGCCTTTCGATTGCCTTCTTGTTTGTAAGACCTGCTTAAAAAACACCATATCATTAGTCTACCCTTTATCGTCTAGGCACCAAATGTAAGAAACTGTAAAAACCTTACTGAACAACATGTCCTTGGTTTGGTTCAGGGAGTTAACTCTGAACTGTAGATAGGTGCACCTGCAAAAACATGTTTCACTGATCAAAGCACTAGGTTTCTCTAACAAAGACACTGTGTAATCAAAAATCACTCCCTGTAAAAAAATGTTCCTTCATGAGAATCTTTAACTTGTTGCCTATAAAGACACTGAGAGCCAGCAAGGCGGAGATGCCCGGCAGGTGATCGGGAAAGAATCTTCAGGGCTCTCATTTCGTATTGCCGACGCCGTCCCCACCTTCTGGAACCCTTCCGGTTAGTGGTGGCTGGGGCTTGGTTCCCGACAAACCAAGACAGATACTAGGGTCTAACTGAACATGCTTTCTTCTTCTGTCACTCAATATTTAACAATAAAAGGTGGGGGGCGTGTACAAAAGGGTCCTCATAGCCACAGATTCAGTTGAAGCTCACTCTGGTACTGTTGGGTTTTCACAGAGTGTACCACTGGACTTGGAACCGGCAGGAGTAGGCTCAGCGACAAGCGTGCCAGGTACTCGGCTGTATGCCCAGGACACAGCCTGGATTCACCACAAAACTAGTCTCCGTGCAAACAAGAATTCTGTCCACCAGTTCTCAGTACGATTAGCCCTCAGTCCAGGGCTTGGCACATGGTAGGCACTCAGCCAACATGTTGGGGAAAGGAATGATATCACCTAAACCTTAAGGAACCAGATGAGCACTGAGTTACATAAATGAGAGAACGGAGTCTCAGCTTCACTGAATGACTTGCTCAATTCATTCAGTGTGAAAATGTGGGAACTAGAAGTAAGTGTGTGACCTTCAGAAAGAGGAAGTCTTGGGGCGTCTGTTTTAATATAGAAGTAACATTGTTTCAAGTACAACAAATACAATTCTTGGTACTCGGTCCTCCTGAAGTGCTAGGGAGGTTAAATATTGTCCCTAAGCAGTTCTGTAGGTTCTGCCTGTTTGCTGAGCAAATGCTTTTTTTTTTTTTTTTTAAGATTTTATTTATTTATTTATTTATTTAGAGGGCACAGAGTCAGGGAGGAACAAAGGGAGAGGACAGAGAGAATCTCAGACTCCTTGCTGAGCATGAAGTCTGACACAAGGCACAATCCCAGGACCCTGAGAGCATGACCTGAGCCAAAACCAAGAGTTAGATGCTCAACTCACTGAGCCACTCAGGTACCCCTGCTCAGCAAATTTTTTGACCATGGACGACAGAAACAAACAATCGTGGGCCTCAATGTACACAACTATCACAGATTTCAAAGCTACTGATGTCCAGAGTAACCAGGTTCTCATATACTATAAATACCAGTAGTTGGTCTAAGTTTCCCAATGTTTCAGCGAGCTATGTGAAATTAAGTACAGCATATAGTTAAAATAATAATAATAATTAAAATATTGATAACAGCATAGTAATAATTAGAAGTGCCAGAGCTTTACAGGTTCTAAGAGCTTTAAGTGTACTACCTTATTTAATCCTCACAACAAAACTAAGAGGTAGGTTGTTATCATTGCTATAATAATCCCCATTTTACAGATGAGGCACCTGAGAGAGGCAGAAGTATTTAAGTCTAATATACCAAAAACCTTTAAATTCTGGCTCTGTTTTGTCTGGCATTAGTCTCCCTGAAAATGGACAGGTAGGTGGATGGATGGATGGATGGATGTGTAGGTGAATGGGTGGGTGGATGGGTGGTTGGATGGGTAGGTGGGTGGGTGATAGATGGGTGGATGGATGCACGGATGGGTGGATGGATGGATGGATGGTTGGATAGATGGGTGGATGGATGGTTGGATAGATGGGTGGATGGATGGTTGGAGAGATGCGTGGGTGGATGGTTGGATAGGTGAGTGGGTGGATGGATAGATGGAGTGATAGAGGGATGGAGGGAGAGATGGATGGATGGGTGGGTGGATGAATGGATGGATGGATAGATAGGTGGATGGGTAGATGGATGGGTAAATGAAAGACTGTAAAGAGAGAGGAAACAACTAAGACAGTATCACTGCTATGGTGTCCAAGTTGATCCATCATTCACAGTGTGGAGAACTGTTGTGTGGGCTGAGTCATGCTGGCATTGGTGCAGAGGCCAAGAATGGTGGTGATGAATTCAGATATGCCCATCCACGTGCAGGCTCCACAACTTACAAGCTGTTTGCCTTTGGTGTGATGTCTCTGAGCCCCAATCCCTATCTCTATGAAATGGGGGAAATGACTAATCTACTCAGAAGAGCATATGAAGATCAGTGATCATGCTGGCACACTGCAGGTGCTCTGTCAAGGTATACTGAAAGAATAAGTAGATGAGTCCACAACATAATGGCATCCCACACATGAAAGGGATCTGAATGAAAGCCAGGATTCTGTGGGTCTCCCTTATGTTATGGTTTGAGCTACAAAATCCCCCAAATGCTACAACACCGTGAAAATCTCCAGATTTATATTTTAAACCCTCATGCATATCATTGGGCCTGTAGCTGAAATGCTTAGGCTTTGCTCACATTCATGTTATCAAGAATGAACTGACAACTGCGATCCACCGAGCCAGGTAATCTTCCAGATCTTTCGTGTCTCTAAACTGAAGATTTGCACTTTGCCAAAAACAAATACATTTCTAAAGTGGGTGAAGGGAGCTGGATGAAAAGTATTTTCATTCAGAGATGGTAAGGTTGGAGCAGGTGTTAGCTTCTTTGTGTTTGCTCCTTAATTTAACCCCTGCACCCAGCCTACGGAGGAGGCTTTAGACAGTGCTTCCAAGGGAAGCTGGCCCTCAAGGTCATGGAATTTTCTGGGGTGGGTTTATCTGGGTCTCCTATGAGCAGTTCCACTGCCTCCTAGGTAAGAATTAGGCACCCAGTCAGAAAAAAGCAGATCATTTTAAAGTCTTCATAGCCTTCATCTTCACTAGATTATACACCAAAAGGTGGCTTCCCCATATTCCCTTGAAGCTCTTTAGAAGCACATTCTTCTCCATCAAAGGGAAGATGAAAAGGATGCTCATTTGGTAAGAGTGAAAGCAAAGGACACAGGTTATGCCCCACATAGATCAGTACTTAGTAAGATAAAGGGAAGCTGAGTGGTGTAGACCAGCTACTCTCCGCTCTGCAAATCATCCCATATTTCTCTTATCGCCTACATGGAAAGATGAAACAAATGAATGGCCAAGACATTCATTTCAGAGAACTTTGGGGAGAATGAAACTGGGACACAAAGAAAACAGAAAGAGAAAAATAAAAGGAATACTAAGAAAACTTAAATGTAGAATGTAAAATACAGAATAAAAGCGCAGCCAAAATGTCCCTAGAAAAGAGAGGGGATTGTAACCAAGGGTTGCAGTACATCTTGGAAGATGAGCAGGAGCCAGAGAAAAGAGAAAAGGCACAGTTGTGTGTGTGCAAATAGGAGGGAAGAACAGGACTGCAGATGCAGGGAACAGTGAGAAGCTGGAGGCATGTCCATCATAGCACGAAAGACAGCGACACGATCAGAATCCTGCAGCATCTCAGCAGGCCATGGTCGGCACTGTGTGCCACACCAGGGTCTTCACCTACCGTCACCCAGGCCAGAGGTTCTCTGAGTATGATATACAAACCAACTGCCGCAATACCACCCAGAGGCAGTCGTTGAAAATTCAGATCCCAAGCCCTTCCCAAAGTGTTATGGGCTGAATTGTGACCCCTGGCTATGGAAGGAATGTTCGTGTCCCCAAAAATGCATACATAGGTTGAAGCTTAATCCAAGTGTGATGATGGTATTTGTAGGTGGGGCCTTTGGGAGGGCCTTGGTTTGGAAGGCGTCATGGGGATAGAACCCCCATGGTGGGATTAGTGCCCTTTTAATAGGATGCAAAACCCAGAGTTTTCTCTCTCCCTCGCTCTCCCTCACTCTCTCTCTCTCTCCCTCGCTCTCTCTCTCTCCCTCGCTCTCTCTCTCTCCCTCTCTCTCTCTCCCTCGCTCTCTCTCCCTCTCTCTCTCTCCCTCGCTCTCTCTCCCTCTCTCTCTCTCTCCCTCACCTCTCTCTCCCTGTCTCTCTCTCTCTCCCTCACTCTGTCTCTCTCCCTGAGGACGGTACAATGGCAAGTCAACCATCTGCAACTCAGAAAAGGACTCTGACCAGTCTGACCATGCTGGCACCCTTACGTTGGACTTCCAGCCACTAGAATGTGAGAAACAGATTTCTCTTGTTGATGAGTCCCCAGTTTACAGTATTTTGTTAGAGCAGCCCATCTGAGACTCCCTTGATTATGGCCTAAAACTCATGTTAGAGCCTTAACCTCCAGTACTTCAGAGTGTGACTGTATTTGGAGATAGGACCTTCAACGAGGTAAGTGAAAATAAGTCCATTAGGGTGTGCTCTAATCCAACCCGATAGTTGTCCTTATAAAAAGAAGAAATATGGATGCACAAAGAAATACAAGGAATGCAGGGCACACAGCAAAGACCACACGAGGACCCAGGATGACGACAACCACCTGCACGTCAAAGAAAGAGGTCTTGCAAGATACCAACATGGCTGACACATTAACTTGGACTTTATCTTCCAGAACTGTGAGAAAATAAATGTCTGTTATTTAAACCACCTGGTGTGGTATTTTGATATGGTGGCTCTAGCAAACTAATACATGAGGTTTAACCAATCAACAAAGCAGAAGGCAAAAGACCAGCTCCGTGCTACCCACAGCCCAGGTGATTTTCACTCACCCCAACTTGGTAACCTTCCACGAAGTACTAGGGAGCCATCAGAGAGCCGCAGGCAGGCAGGATATTTGTTTTTCCTTTTACAAATATCTTCATCATCTGCTGTGCTTTATAATGTTTACAACAATGGCCAGTTTTATATATAAATATACATTCTCATGGCATTTTATGGCTCTCTTCTTATAGGTTTTCACACAAAACTGTAAGCTCTCTGAACGTGGAGACAGTGCCTTTTTCTGTTTACCTTTGAAAACTCAGCAGTGAGCACAATGGCAGCCCATCACATGGAGGAACTCGATATTTATCTCATGAATGCATGAAGGGGATGCACGAATGACTGCATGCTGACAGGAGTCTGAATGACAGATTAGAGGACAGGGATCTGAGACAAGATAGCAGAATCTTAGTTAATCCAGATGAAGGGATTATGGCCTGAACTATAATGGTCAAGGTCACTATGGAGGAGAAGGAACAGAATCAAAAGTCTCTGGAAAATACTTCCTGGATGGGGGCAGGAGGAGACATGCCCAGAGAATTCCATGTTTCCTTCCTGGCACCAAGCCTCATACAAGTCTGGCCCACCTCCTGTCTGTATAAATAAAGTTTTATTGGAATATGTCTGCATCCATTCATTTATTTGTTGTCTGTGGCTGCTTTCTCACTATAAGAGCGGAGTTGAGTAGTTGTGACGATGGCCATATGGCCTGGGGAACCTACAATATTTACTCTCTATCCAGCCAGTTACAGAAAATATTTGCTGACCCCTGACTCTGGGGCTCTTTTAATTCCCTGCTGTTTTAGGAATTACACTGACTTCAGAGAGAGTAGTGAATGATTTTCTTGCCAGCACATAGCTAATTTAAGCAGAGGAAGATGAAATGTGGGATTTGGGGCTTGCAAACTTGCCAGTGTATGCTGGTGACCAAAGAGCACATGAGTGTGGAAATTACTTACACAGAGCAGCCCAGGCAAATACAATGAAGTCTTCACTTCTGAATCCACAAAGCAACCCCCTCCCCCGCAAAAAAATCTGCTGAGAGCAAAAGGAACTAGGGACAGTTATGACCGTGGTGGCTGTGAAATTCTGTGATGATGAATGACAAGGACTCAGCAGAAATAGTAACTGATGGAACAACCAGAGAAAGGAAGTCATTACTGCATTCAAGCTCTTTGCCATTAACCTCAGCCAGGCTCCAAAATCACCAGTTTGGGAGCATTAAGGGGACCTGATGATTTTGTTCCAGAGCCACTTCTCACAATTGCCAAAATGCTATAAGGGGGAAAAGCCAGATAAACAAGGCAGAAACAGCAGTGGGGAGCTGGAAGGAAGATAGCCACGAGGCTGGGTATCCGGGACAGCTGTAAACCTCCAGGACAGGAGGATCGGGAAATCAGAAAATTGAAAAGGCACTTTAAAAATCCTCCAACTTCTTGCCCAATCTGCAACCATAAAGGGCTGCCTTCAGATTGTCAACAACCATGAAGACCTTTAATGTCTTATCAACAGTCTCCTTAAGGACCAGGTTGATCCTGAGAGACACAGGCTGTGTTGATACAATATTCAAATATGAGAAAGAGGGATGTGTGGTCAGTCTTACCCTAGCCTGTCTTCTTTAAGGACAGCTTCACCTTGAACTTCAGCTCTGCACAGACAAAGATTCAAATCCCAACTCAGGAGGACCCAGACCCTGCAGAGGAGTTCCTAGCATCCTCCAGCCAAAGCTCTTATGTTCAGAAAGCTCAGGGATCCCTGTCTTCTTTTTCAACCTAGTGCACAGGGAACTAGAGAAGTAATAACCAGTCTGTAAGAGTCACGTGAGCATTGTGATTAAATTCGGGCATGGGTCCAAGGCGCCTTGATTTAAATCGCAGGTGACCTGAGGGGGTGACTTCATATCCCTCTGCTGGTTCCTTTAGCTGTAAATGAATATAATAACAGCACCTCCCTCCTGAGTTTGTTATGAAGATTACCTGATTTAATAGACACAAAAACACTTTGCAAGAGCGGGGCTCACCGTGGGCACCCTATCAGTAAGTCCTAACTGTTGCCTCCTTGATGCACCTGCTGGCGAAACATGGCGCAGGTGGGACATTACACTAAGCACTGTTCTCTATTATCACGGTCTTCCTCATAGCACTCTCTGAGGCACCGACATCGCTCAGGCGAGGCAGGACCCTGAGGCGCAGAGAAGGGGCATAACATGTTCAAAGGTGCAGAGCTACGAAGCAGAGGAGTGGGAATGGGAGAGTCTGTGGGCTGTCTGGCCTTGAAGCCCATGAGTTTGACAGCTCAGGGCCACTTTGGTACATGCCCCAGACAGCCACAGTTCCAGGCGCTGAAGCCTTCCTTCCACGCATTGAAACACAAGTCTAGAGGGTGAAGCACATCCCCTTGAGGAGAGGGAAGAGCAGAGCAGAAGTCCTGGGGGTGTTCACACAACAGAGTATTAACCCAAGCATGGCAGATGCTATGGGCTGTCTAACCCAAGAGCTATTCATTCCTGGTCTCCTGTAGTGCTGGCCTCAGACTATAAAGGCGAGGCAAGAGAAAACAGAGATCCACATCCCCCCCCACCCCCCCCCACCCCACCCAGCATTCCCTCTAGTTAAAATTGCCATGCAACCCTCCTTTGGCTAATGAAATAAAAGGTGAACTATTCTGAGAGGCTTCTGGGAAGATTTTTGTCATTTCAAAAAGGTACAGAGGAGGGTGGAGAATGTCTGGGACTGCACTCCCCTTTCCTTTCTCCTTGAACACAGATGTGAGGTTTGGAGCTGTGATCATCCTATTGGGACAAAGAGGCAACAAGCCCATAGCTAAGGATTGTAAAGGAGACCTTCATTTAGAAAACAGAGTGGATCCTTTTTCATAAGCACTGGGGGAAAAGGCCAGGAGCTGACCACCTCCAGACTTGTTAAATAAATAACAGTCGAAGCCACCATGAGTCAAGTCTTCTGTTACTTAGAGCTGACAGTAATCTTGGCTGGCACCGCAAGGCAGCTCAGAGAGACAGGGGAATTAAGTACTTACCACAAACCAGAAGTGGACCAGGTGCAGGGGACAGGTCCTTGCTCCCCAAGGAAATCCTCACCCTTTGGGATATCAATTCTCATTTGCAAAAAAAAATGGAAATAAAACTAGATGTCAGACAAGGTCTGTTTCAGTCTGGAAATGTGACTCCCTTTTGTAAGGAGGAACTATTGAAAAGGATTTAGTAGTATAACATGATGAAGGCTGAGCATGCAAACGAGAAATCACCCCAAGGGGTGATTAAAGATGGCCTCGGATTGCCATACATGACTCACTCTTGGTTTCTGAATTCATGTTAGGGTATGCAAATCAAGTGTTAACAAATATCCATTTTCTACAGGGCTCCCATACTGGGGACCCTTACAAGGTTTCCAGCATATGTCTCATTTCTTCCTCATGATAACTGTATGAAACTGATAGGATTACTCTATTGAACAAAAGATAAAGCTCAGACTTCACAAAAGTGTAAGTCAGTCCAGGACCTCAGAGCCAACTGTCACTGTGATCTAAACACCCTCTACGGGCAAGGGACACAGGGACCCTGTCCCGATTCTTCTCGAAACCAGCACATACTCAAAAATGATGCTCTTCCCTCCGTTGCATTCAGGCCACCCGGGTGGGAAAGAGTCGCTAAGGGCCACCCACCTGGAGCAGCATGGCTCACGTGGCTGTCTTCCTGATTAAAGGACAAAGACACCACTCTGGAGACGTGGGTCAACACCATGGTTGGATCAGCAGGTGCAAACACTAATGATGATCAGTGTGCATCCCCAGCCATCCAATGCCAACACTCCCAGGGTCAGATCTAGACACACTTCACTTCTCCTCTTTCCCCCTCCACTGACTTCCACTTTATCATATGCTGAAGGTCGTCTGGGGACAGCACAGTTTGTTCTATTGCTCTTTGCATTTATTTTTGTTCCTGTAGCTCTGCAGAATGCTTTCCTATTTGGTAGAGCCAGTCACATCCAAGTTCTTTCAAGGATTCAAGAGGGTGGGGATTAAGGCCTCAGTGTTCCACCATAAACTAAGTCATCTCCAGGAGAGGCAGTCTTACTGCTGAGCACATATTTTCAAGGAGTCAGAAGAGAACTGTAGAGCTGTAGGTCTCTAACCTTCCTCCTGAGGGCCCGGGGCTAGACAGGCCAGAGGTAGACAGGGTCAAAGCCGCGGCAAGGAGGGAGGCTCTGGACTCCCCCACCCACCCGCGATCCAATCCAAGTGGCTCTCCTCTCTGTCTACTTTTTATATAAGGAGTTTCTGTTCAGTTTCACTTGAAAACCAGGGAGTTGGTACCTTTTCACAAGTATGGAAAAGGAAATGCTGGGGAGTTATCCATCCAGTGAGGACAAGCCTGAGATACAAAGGAGGAGGGTAGGCCAAGATGCAGACATCAGAGAAGGTGGGTGAAGAGTATCTGGATGAGGGGCAACATTAGGGCAGATGGTAGCAGGACGCTGACAGTAACTGCGGATAATAGTAACAACAACAGCAACAACCGGCACTTACAGGGCCCTTTAAAAAAGCAAGTCTTGGGGCGCCTGGGTGGCTCAGTTGGTAAAGCGACTGCCTTCGGCTCAGGTCATGATCCCGGAGACCCAGGATCAAGTCCCACATCGGGCTCCCTGCTCGGCGAGAAGCCTGCTTCTCCCTCTCTCACTCCACCTGCTTGTGTTCCCTCTCTGGCTGTGTTTCTGTCAAATAAATAAAATCTTTTAAAAAAATTTTTTTTAAAAAAGCAAGTCTTATGCCACACCTGTAAAGCATATTATCTCATTTAATTTGCTCTGCAATTATATAAGGTAAGTATTTACCACCTATTTTTACAGGCAAGGAGCCAGAAACAGAGGGCTTCAAGGAGCTGTATGTACTCATTCCACACCAGCTATTATCTGAGTGTCAAAACCACAGGCCCGCCCCCCACGATAATACAAATGAAGAAGGTGGGCGCCACCCTTGACTTCAAGAAGGCTGCAGAAAAGCATGAAGCACCGGAAACAACTAAGATGTCACTAAACAAAGTTCAGCCAAGCAGATCTGGGAGGTGGACATGATGCTCAGGAAGGGTTCTCCACTCCCTCCTGAGCTGGGCACGGGCCTGTCCTTACTCTGCCTGTTCAGTTCGCAGGGAAGGACTCCACAAAGAGCCCTCCTCTCAGATCCAGACCTCCATCCAGACCACGGCTTCTCCAAGTCCTGCCCAGAGGGTTCAGACGCCAACAGAGAACAGAAACGTACCCCCTTGGAGCGAGAGCTCCATGTACACCTCTGAGCCCTCCGGTCTCAAGAAAACCCACAGGCAGGGGTCTCCGGTCCCCTTCAGCATCTTCTAAACACGTGAAGAGTTATCCTCAGAATTCAGGATGAGGAGAATGTTCTGGGAAGGGAGGCAAGGCAGCCAGGAGGTTTGTTGGGCTGCAGTGTGATCTGAGATGGAAAAAACCAGGATGGAAGGGTTTCAGGACTCTCTGCCATCATCCCAACAGAGATCCTTGGGGCTGGAAGGCAGTGGGCCCGCTGCCCGGATCGCTAGAAAAACAAGCCAGAGCCTATTTTCATGGAAAAGGCAACTGCACATTCTGAAACGCTGCATCAGGTGGTGAGACAGGCACATTGCCCACCCCGGGCCCTGGAACGGGGAAGCCACGGTGACGGGAACCGCGTCCTTCTGTCCCCTGGTGCTCAGAACCTGCCTGCCTGACCGGAAAGGCTTCAGTAAGGGCAGAAGAACGCAGGCGGAGGTTGGGACCGACTATCAGCTGTGCTCATTGTTTAAAGAACAATTAATGAGGAAACAGCAGCATGCTGGAATCATCAGCTCGAGGGCAATTTTGCAATTAAGAAAATTAAAGGCTGCAGCTTCAGGAGACAAAGTGTCAAGCTGAAAGCAGGAAGAGAAAAGGATACACAAACTGAGCCGGGTTGGGCTCTAGTGGCTTCCAAGTAAATACTGGGGCGCAACGTGGGTGGTCCGGAGTTGGGGGGAAAGGAAGGAATGACATTTACTGATGCTCACAGTCTGCGCCCCAGACAGCATGGCTCCGTGACCTTTTGTGATCCTTATCCAGTGGGTGCATAGGAAACCCCGGCTCTCTGCCCAGCCTCACCCAAGACAAGTCATCTCAACTCATCTCCACCTTCCTGGAGGGGACAGGTGTATGCCCCCATTCACAGACGCTGCACTGGAGGCCACATAAGGCCAATGACTTTGCCTTTAAGATCCCAAGTTGAGTAAGGGGCCACGTTAGCAGAGGTACTCGGGGCTGTCCAAGCCCAGATGCCTCGGTCTCTTCACTCTGAGACCTCGTTCTTAAAAAAGTCTGCTGAGCTTCCTCTCTGGAATCCTCTTTCATGCTTGTGGGTGCATTCTCACCACCGGCAAATGCAATCTCCACACTTAGGTTCATCAGGGTGCTGTCACTCAACCCCCCATCTCCATCCAGCCCAGTCCTCACTTCAGGAAGCCACAGGCAGCCAGCGGAAGCTCAAGGAACTGCAGACAGCCGACACCTCTCTCCTGCCCTGCCCGCCGGCCTGGCACCCAGCCTCCTGCTCCCCCCTCATGTTCTCCTGAGAAGTGGAGAGTAAGGCCCCTACAAGTCATGCGGAAGACTGGTCCCTGCTCTCGACACCTTCTTTCTAGCAATGCAGCTAACAGCAGGTCAAAGCAAGCAAGACAGCTGCACCGTGACCCAGTTAAAGAGAGTGGGTCAGAATCCCAGGCAGGAGGAGGAAGTAGGTCAGTGTCAGGCTGAGGGAAGGAAGCCCGCACCTCAGACTGTAAAGCTCTGCAAATAGGTGAGAGGAGGAACTGGTGCCTGAGAAAGAGCAGGGCCATCAGGTGGGCAGGGACACCTAGAGTCTGTGTAAGAATCAAAGAGCGGGGGGGTGGGGGGGGGAGCCACCAGAAAGCCCACTTGACAATACATATGTGCAAGAGCTGCCTCTGGCACCAGAAGTCATTCACTGAAGTTCCTTTGAGGAATTAATGATGGAATGACTGAATTCAAAACACTAAAAAATGAATGATGTCTTTTCTGGGATGAGAGGTAATGGGAGATGGACACATATAAGTCAAATCAACTAGAGTGGGCTGTAAGAAGCCCCTCGACTTTCCAGCTCCCAGTTAACTGTACAGAGCACCAGGATGTTTTATTTCATTTACTTTGTCTAGTTTGGGCGATAAGAGAAAGTCATTTTTGCATCAATCTCTGCTGTGAAAGTGTTTTTATTCCCTTAATAAGTATGGTGTGGCAAATTTATAGAAGCTTCGCTTTGATGACTCAGAATCATGCAGTTGTGTCATTAGTGAGATGCTGCCTATTATCACACGGAAATGTGTATTCAGGAGGCATGACAAAGCTGGAAGAAGGGAGGCAGATCCTAGAACTAAAGATGGTGCTTCCTCGTTGTTCCCTAGTAACTCACCTCTTCTCTCAAAAGGCAAACTCTAAGGAAGTCCCTTGGTCACTAAATTTCTATGGAATCTTTGTCTTCCCCAAATACTGATCAGAAGATTGCACCTGGCCAATGCTATAAACCCCCAAGAGGAACTGAAAACCACAGCGTGTGACTCACCACCTGCTACCTTATACTTGTGGTTGACCAGTTCAGCTCTACTGTTCACTTGAGGGTGAACAGAAATAAAACCTTTCTCTAGACATGCAGAACAAATTAAAAACATCCTTCGGTTGTTTGCTGCTGCAATATTGAACTGGAATGCACTCCAGCCTCTAGATCTGTGCTATTCAATAGAGGAGACACTGGATACATGTTATTTCTTAAATTTACATTCATTAGATAAAATACCCATTCCCTTGGTTGTACAAGCCACAATTTCAAGGGCTTAATCATTGCATGTGGCAAATGGTTAGCATGTTGGATAATGTGTCTAGGACATTTTCATCACCATGGAAAGTTCTACTGGACAGTATTGCCTTAGACCTGTGTTTTAGCCTGTCATCAATAAAAGGAACAGAGACCAAGGTAAATGACATTGTAAGAAAAAAAAATCATCTTTATAAAAGGTTAGTAGGTAGTAGCTGGGTGGCTGAGTGGATTAAGCATCTGCCTTTGGCTCAGGTTATAATCTCAGAGTCCTGGGATCAAGCCCCACATCAGGCTCCCTATTTAGCAGGGAGCCTGCTACTCTCTCTCCCTCTGCTGCTAACCCCTGCTTGTGCTCTCTTTCTTTCTTTGTCAATGAATAAAATCTTTAAGAAAAACAAAGGAGAAAGAAAAGAAAAAAAAAGAAAAGAAAGAAAGAAAAAGAAAAAAGAAAGAAAGGGGGAAGGAGGGAGGAAGAGAGAGAGAGGGAGGGAGAGAAAGAAGGAAAGAAGAGAGAAAGAGAGAAAGAAAGAAAGAGAGAGAAAGAAGAAAGAAAGAAAAAAAGACAGACAGACAGACAAAAAGACAGACAAACAATCAAACAACTCCAGCACGTGGGAATCTTTGTAACCCAGCTGGTCTACACTCTCCAATAGTCAATGTTATGAGTGGAGGGCTGGGAAGAGGAAATTGAAGGACCATGATGGACCATGTCATGCAGCTATGCAAGATTCAGAATCAAACAATGGGGCGTAGCTTGCCAACAGCGGTGAGCATCAGTACTCTGTGAGCTCAGACTAAATCCTTCCATGAACTGGTGTATGTGTATGTGTATGTGTGTATAATTCTTTTCTCAACAGCCAGGCTACTTAAGACTTTATTCTTTAACTAAAACAGTCAGGCAGTCTATTTCTAGCACACATCTGTCATCTCAGGGGACCTCAACTTTCACTCTGTTACACTTAAACCACTTTTCTTATTTCAAATTTAAGCTTTTACCCAGAAGTAAATATCAAACATTACCATTCATTTCTGCCTACCAACTTGTTCACTTTCCATAAAAGAACCATCTCTTGGGGCGCCTGGGTGGCTCAGTTGGTTAAGCGACTGCCTTCGGCTCAGGTCATGATCCCGGAGACCCGGGATCGAGTCCCATATCGGGCTCCCTGCTCGGCAGGAAGCCTGCTTCTCCCTCTCTCTCTCCTCCTGCTTGCATTCCCTCTCTGGCTGTGTTTCCCTCTGTCAAATAAATTAAAAAAATCTTAAAAAAAAAAAAAGAACCATCTCTGCATTATAATAGTTTTCATTTGGAGATCCATTTGAGTACTATATTCTATTTTCCTGCATTGTTTAAAATAAAGGAAAAATGGAGAAAATAAATATGCTAATATTAGCGATAATACAATTAAGAAAAAGACATGGAAACAGCATGAAGTAAAACAAACCTCTTCAGACAGTGGAAGTAAGCTAGTTGATTTCAAGGAAAAAGAAAATAACTTAAAAATCTATGAAACACTGGTAATTTATTGCTATAGATTATATAACCAAAAGGTAAAGAGTTAAAATAGAGGAAATAGAGATATTTTAGAAAGTTATAGATTCAGAGTCCATATCATTAAAATGTCTTATTGATCCTCTAGAGAATTTCATAAGCTTATATATCATCTCACAGATGGTCTTCTCCAGATTCTTAGTTGAGAAAATTGAAAAATCTGTAGGGTGCCTGGGTGGCTCAGTTGGTTAAGTGTCTGCCTTTGGCTCAGGTCGTGATCCCAGGGTCCTGGGATGAAGCCGTGCCTAGCACCCTGCTCAGCAGGGAGTCTGCTTCTCTCTCTGGCTCTCTCTCTGTGCTTGACCTCTCTCTCTCACTCTCACAAATAAACAAAATCTTAAAAAAAAAAAAACAAAGAAAAAGAAAATTAAAAAAACAAACCTAGTCTTCCACCTGTCAACCTTAAAAAAAAACTAATTTGTATAAAGCAGGTATCAGTAAAATTGAAAACATAAAATCAGTAGAGTAAATCAATGAAATGAAAAACTATTTCTTTGAAAAGATCAATAAAACCAATAAGCATCTAGCCAGGCTAAGAAAAAAAAAAAAAAAAGGACACAAATTACCAACATGAGAAATGAAAGAGAAGACATCACTACAGATACCATGGACATTAAAAGGATGATATAGCAATTCTATGTGCATCCCCATGCCCACAAATTTGATAATCTAGACTAAATGGACCATGACCTTGAAAGACACAATCAGCCAAAACTTACACAAATGAAACAGATAATTTTAATAGGGCTGTATCTACTAAATAAATTGAATCAATAATCAATAACCTTCCAAAATAAGAAGCACCATGCTTAGATGGGTTCACTGGTGAATTCTAACAAACGTTTAAGAAATTATATCCATTTCCTACAGTATCTTTCAAAAGAGAGAAACAGAGGGAATACTTCCAAATTGATTCTATGAAGCCTGCATTACTCTAAAACCATAACCAAAGACATTATAAGAAACTAAAGACCATTGTCTTTGATAAGTATAGATGTAAAAGTCCTCAACAAGACATTAGCAAAGTGAATCTGACAATGTATAAAGAGAATTATATACCACAGCCTACTGGGATTTATCCTAAGTATGCACGGTTGGTTCAACATTCAAAATGTAATCAATCAATTAATGTAATCTACCATACCACTAGGTTAAAGAAGAAGCATGTGAATATAACTACAGATGCAAAAAAAATTTTTTTTGACGAAATCTAACACAATGTCTGATAAAAACTCAGGAAACAAAAATGATAAAACTCCTAGAAGATAACACAGGGGAAAATATAGACGGCCATGGGTGCCGTGCTGCCTTTTTAGATACAACCTCAAAGACACAATCCATGAAAGAAAGAAGTGGTAAGTTGGGCTTCATTAAAATTAACATATTTCGCTCTGCAAAGACTCTGTCAACAGAATGAAGATGGCCACAGACTGGGAAAATATTTGCAAAGGACATCTGATAAAAGACTGCCATCCAAAATATATAAAGATCTCAAATCTAAAGCTCAACAATAAGAACACAAAACCCAATTAAAAAAAAAAAAAACGAGCCAAATACCTTAATAATACCTCACCAAAGAAAATATACCCATGGCAAATTAGCATATGAAAGCACATATCGTGTCATCAGGGAAATATTCAAACAACTATGCATTACCACTGCACATGCATACACCAGAACGCTGACAACACCAAATGCTGGTGACGATGTGGAACGACGGAGCTCTCACTCACGGCTGGTAGAAATACAGAAAGGCTCATGCGTTGGGGAAGACAATTTGGCGATTTCTCAAAAAGCAAACATGCTCTTACCATATGACCCAGCAATCACACTTCTTGCCATTTACCCATAAGAAGCTAAAATCTTATGGTCACATAAAAACCTGCACATGGATGTTTACGGCAGCCTTGTTCATAATATCCAAACCTTGGAAGCAACCGAGATGCCCCTCAATAGGTTAAGGGATAAATAAAATGTGATACAGCCACGGTAATGTTGGTCAGTGCTAAAGAGAGATGATCTATTAAGCTATAAAATGACATGGAAAGACCATAAATACATATTGCTAAGTGAAGTAAGTCAATCATATTTTATGATTTCAATTATATGACATTCTGGAAAAGCCAAAACTGTGGAAACAGTGAAAAGATCAGTGGTTGTCAGGGTTAGGTGAAAGAAAGGAATAAATAGGAATGCAGAGGATTCTCAGAGCAGTAAGAATATTCTGTATGATTCCATAATGGTAGATATATGTCATTATAAATTTGTGCAAACCCACAGTATGTCAACACCAAGAGGGAACTTTATGGAAACTATGACTCTCAGTGATAATGATGTGTTAATGTAGGTCTATCAATCACAAAAAATGTACCAGTCTGGTGGGGAAATACTGATAATATGGGAGGCTAAGCATGTTGGGGGTAGGAGGTACATGAAAGAGCTCTGCATCTTCTCTTAATTTTGCCAAGAACCTAAAACTGCTCAAAAAAATGGTCTGTTAAAAACATTTTCGATGTGACCATGTCTAAAAATGGGCAGAAGGTATGAACAGATACTTCTCCACAAAGATATACAAATGGTTAACAGACACGTGAAAAAATGTTCATCATCATTAGGCATCAAGGAAATTCAAATCGAAACCACATTGAGATAGCACCTTATACCAGTTAGAATGGCCAAAATTAACAAGACAGGAAACAAGTGTTGGAGAGGCTGTGGAGAAAGGGAAACCCTCTTACACTGTTGTTCAGAATGCAAGTTGGTACAACCACTTTGGAAAACAGTGTGGAGATTCCGTATAAAATTAAAAATAGAGCTACCCTATGGTCCTGCAATTGCACTACTGGGTATTTACCCCAAAGATACAGATGTAGTGAAAAGAGGGGCCATATGTACCCCAATGTTCATAGCAACAGTGGCCAAAATCACCAAACTATGGAAAGAGCCAAGGTGCCCATCAACAGATGAATGGAGAAAGAAGATATGGTCCATATATACAATTACACCTCCATCAGAAAGAATGAATACCCTGCTTTTGTATCAAGATGGGCAGGACTGGAGGAGATTATGCTGAGTGAAATAAGCCAAGCAGAGAAAGTCAATTATCATATGGTTTCATTTAGGTGGAGCATAAGGAGTAACATGGAGGACATTAAGAGAAGGAAAGGAGGTGTGAATTGGGGTAAATCAGAGGGGGAGATGAAGCATGAGAAACTGTGGACTCTGAGGAACCAACTGAGGGTTTTAGAAGGGAGGGGGTTGGGGGATGGGTGAGCCTGGTGGTGGGAATTAAGGAGGGCACATATTGCATGGAGCACTGGGTGTGGGGCATAAACAATGAATCTTGGAACACTGAAAAAATAAAATAAAATAAATTATTAAAAGAAAAAAAGAAAAACCTCTAAAAAAAGATACATATTACACTGTGATTGGATTCTACATAAAAACATAACTAACTATAAGCAACTTTCTGGAACAAGTGGAGAAATATGAGTGTGGAATACATACTGAATGGTATTACGGAATTGTCACCTTTCTTCGGTATGATGATGTCACTGGAGACAGATTGAAGAACATCTTTTCCTAGGTAAAGTATGCTCAAGTATTTGGGTTGTATTGTTTTGCAATCTGCAAACTGTTTTCAAGTGATCTAGGAAAATATACATATATTCCTATGCAGATAAAACAAGTACTCCAAAATGTTAACGACTGTTCAATCTAGGTATAGGAAATGTGAGTATTCACTGCTCCTTCAACTTTTCTGTATGATTGAAAATTTTCATAATAAAATTTTTGTGAAACCACCTCCCTAAAGAATTTACAGAAGCTGACATGTGTCAAAACGCTAAGGCAGTTTGTATTTAAAAGTCCTTTTTGCTTTTCTTACCTAGTAATGGAACATTTCCATTCCTCTAACACTATTTTATTTATGTGTGTCACGGAGATCAAATGAGAAGAATAACTTCATTGTGCCTTCTGACTCATCAGCTTTTCGCTTTTCATGACTCATTATCTGTGGACAGAAGAAAGCCTGCACATTTTACTAACATGAAATTCTCATATACTTCTGCCAGTTCCAAGGGAATCAATTCTATTATGATGCCACTTCAATTGTTTCCTTTATTTTCCTTACTCTATTCTTACTTCTTGTTTGAAAGGGTGCTGCTGAAATTTACATGCAATGAGTGTGCCTCTTAATAACCATAACAGGCACTTCCTTCTTTTGTACCTATTACGACTCATTTTTTATTTCAGCCACCTCAAATAAGAAAGCCTCCTCTTAAACTCCAGATCTTGAAATTAAAAATGGTAAGAAAGTATTTTAATTGAAAATTAGAATAGTTTTCCCATGTCAGGAAGAGCAGAAGAAAACAGAATAACCCAGCTCCTGGAATGAATGAATTCCACGATGAAGGGTTTAAAAGGAGCTGGCATGGTCCAACCTAGGAAAGGGAAAGCAGGACTTTGTATAGGGCAGCCAGTGACCAGGTCCATCTCTGAAGAGTCCCAAGTAGCTTAGGGGGCAGCTAATGAAACACAAAACCTGGGTGCTGATAGGGGAGCCTGAGAAGGCAACATGCATCTATTCAGTGCACGGATCCCTCACATTTTAGGACTAGGGAAAGCAAGTAGGGATAGAAGGGTAAGGAAAACAAGAAAGCATTAAGCCCACCTTCCATAGATGGACAGTGGAGTTATCTTGATACCAAGAGACAGACACAAAGTCCTTCACCCTAGAACTTGTCAGACAGTCCTTGATTACGTGTAACCTCCTTCATCTTGAAACAAGGTGGCATGGCAGGACAGACACGGGATTAGAGCAAGTAGAGCTAATCTCTGTCCGAATCTATGTGCTAATGCTACCTAATATCACTGAGGGAAGTAGAGGTGGAAATGTTATCCATCGATTTTTTTTAAGTCTTGGATGACTGACTGCATCGAACACACAGCTTCAAGCATCTTCTACAAGCAGCAGCATTAACTGGGAAAACCTGTTCATAGCCGCAATGCAACCAGCACAAGACCTGCCATGCATCATAGGTCCACGTGTTCACCAGTTACAAAGTCAGCTCCTGGGAGGTGATGGACAGCACGCTAGGGGCTGCCGTTGCCGAGGTCGGTGAAAGCAGACATGGGGTCTTCTACATGGAGCATGAGAGTTAATGAGGAAGGAAATAACCTAACTACAGAAGTCATCATAAATTTAAAGATAAGGATCACTGTTGGGGCACCTGGGTGGCTCAGTCAGTTAAGTGTCTGCCTTCTGCTCAGGTCTTGATCCCAGGGTCCTGGGATTGAGCAGGGAGCCTGCTTCTCCTTTTGTCCTTCCCCTACATCATGCTCACTTGCAAGTGTGCTCTCTCTCCCTTTCAAACAAATAAAATCTTTTTTTAAAAAGATAAGGATTACTGCTATGAATGATAGAATAGTTGAGCTGAAATCTGAAAGATATAAATGGGAAGAAAGCAGTTGTCTCTTAGGCACGGCCCTAAGACAGGAGAAAGCATGCAGCTTTAGTACAATGTGTTCTAAATGTTCTGGAATACACATCACAATCACATCATAAAAACCATACACACACAAACATATTATGTTTTCGTGTTATATTTACACATTAAATAATGGCTCAAGTCTCCATATATTTAGAAGTAAGAGTTCACCAAGGATGTGGGTAAGATTAAATCTCTACTTTAAATGGTCTTCCTGATAACATTTTTAATTTATTATATTATTTAATTAGATCAGCTTTGTTTTGTAGCTCGTAATGTGGCTGGAAAAGGCTTCTATTTGATTTCATTCATATTTTAATTATCAACATTGTCTTCAATCCGTGGTGTCCTTGGAGGAAGGTTTTAAAGTTCATTTGGATAAAGTCCCTGCTACCTCTCCAGGCTTGTGTCCTGCCCCTTCCCACCACAGCCCCTACTCTATTAGAAATACATACCTCAGGGACTTCCAAACTCTTACAATCATTTCCTTTCTAACTGCTAAGAGATGGTCACTCCTGACACAGGAACAATAAGGAATCAGGCCATTGCCCCAAGCAGCTTCTGCCTACTGCCTTTTAAAGCACTTTCTTAAAGGCTCTCTGGATACTGAAGGCAACTATGTGCTGCCAGAGAGAATAATGCACTAGTAATTCACTAGCATACAACCAAGAGGTCAGTCCTTATCAGAGCCATTAAGAAACAATAGTGAAAACAAGAACAGAATTGCCCTTGCCCAACTGGTAGCTATTTCTGGATCACTTCTTTTTTTTTTTTTACCTACCAATAAGAGAGAGGGAGAGAGAGCACACGCATGTGAGCTAGGGAGGGCAAGAGCTCAACTGTCTACCCAGCTGTAATTTTATTGTTTTAAGTCAGTCCAAGCATTATGTAAATCGTGCATAAACCATAAACACAAGCCACCCCTGGGGATCACAACACTACGGAGAGTGCCTTGGGATGGATTTGGTATGCGCATTACATAAAGTTCAGTATTTCATGTTTTTTTAAACTATTTTATTTTTTCTGTGTTCCAAGATGCATTGTTTATGCCCACACCCAGTGCTGCAGGCAATTCGTGTTTCATTTGACTTTATCAACCTGTCTTGGTGAAAAGTTTAAATAGACCCAGTGATTCTATCTGAGGGTTGCCGAACCCTTGTATGGGGTCCTCCAGGCACGGGGAAGTAAACACAGCCCTGGTTCCTTCTTTCCAGCGGGTAAAGCTGACATGTGCCCAATGGAACCCAGTGGGCAGCGCTGCTGTGAAATCTGCAGAGGATGAGGGACAAGGCTGAGCAGAGTAAGCGCTCTGAAGCCAGACAACTCCAATAACATGCCAGTTCCATGCTTCCCTAACTGCGTGACCTTGGGCAAATTATTTATTCTGGGTTTCAGTTCCCCTGCTGCAGAATGAGAATAATAAACCTACTATCTCACACAGCTATAGGGACAAAGGAGAAAAGGTCAAGTGGTAAGTACAGAGGCCGATGCCTAAAGGGGACTCAGTCTTAGCTCCCTCTTCTTGCATGAGTTTTATTTGTCTTCCTCTTCCTGCTTCTCTTTTTCTTTCTGCAGAAAATAATTCAAATGCTCCAACTTGGGAGTGCTGCCAAATCTCATACATTCAACTACAGCCTTCATGCAAATACCACCTGTATTTCTGTCCTCAACCCAGACCTCTCCCAACAACCACGGACTCCACAGGTGGCTCCTGAGGAGACACCATACTGCAGCTCTAAATGCTTAGCCCTTCTGCTTCATTCCTCTGTGTTTGTAACAGCATTATCTGTCTCGTCTCCCCCAAAGGAATCCCAGAGTCATCCGGATTCATCATGCTCCCTTAACACCTAAAGTGAATCCATCACTAAGATGTGTCAATCTGAAATCTGCAAGAGTTCTAGAATTAAAAAAAAAAAAGAGAGAGAGAGTTCTAGAATTTGCCTCCTCCATCCCCAGGCCCCACCATGTCTTACCTGGAAAATGAAATACTAACAACACAAAATCTGGAGAAGTGGAGCATTCTCCTATTCACTGCTGATGGGAATGCAAAATGGCACAGCCACTGTGGAAGACAGGCACTTCCTTACAAAACTAAACATTTTCTTACCCTATGATCCAGCAACCAGGCTCCCTGGTATTTACCTAATGAGCTAAAAACATGACCGTGTTGGGACGCCTGGGTGGCTCAGTTGGTTAAGCGACTGCCTTCGGCTCAGGTCATGATCCCGGAGACCCGGGATCGAGTCCCACATCGGGCTCCCTGCTCGGCGGGAAGCCTGCTTCTCCCTCTCTCACTCCCCCTGCTTGTGTTCCCTCTCTGGCTGTGTTTCTCTCTGTCAAATAAATAAAATATTAAAAAAAAAAAAAAAAAAAAAAACATGACCGTGTGAAAACCTGCACACTAATGTTTAAAGCAACTCAATTCATAATTGCCAAACCTTGGTAACCTACCAAGATTCCTTCAGTAGGTGAACAGAAAAACTGGTACATCTGGATGATGAAATAATATTCAGCACTAAAAAGAGATGAGCTATCAAGTCATATAACACACGGCACGGAGGAAACTTAAATGCACATTACCAAGTGAAAGAAGCCAATCTGAGAGGCTATAGGCTATAGGATTCCAACTCTATGACATTCTGGAAAAGGCAAGACTATGAAAACAGTAAAAGGATTCATGATTGCTAGGGGTTGAAAAAGGACTAGATGAGAAATCAGAGCATATGAAGAATGTGTAGGGCAGGGAAAATATTCTGCATGATTTTCAAATGGTGGATACAGGTCATAATAAATTTGTCCAAACCTACAGAATATACATCACCAAGAGAGAATCCTGATGTAGACTGGGACTTTCAGTATTAATGATGTTGCCAGCGTGGGCTCTCAAATGCTAAGAGATGTAACACTTGGGTAGAGGATGTGGATAGTGGGGGATGTTGCGCATGTGGGCGGGGGCAGGGGATACATGAGAATTCTGTACTTTATGCTCAGTGTTGCTTTGAGCCTAAAACTGCTCTAAAAAGCAAAGTCTCTTAAAAATAAACAAGAAACATGGGCGCCTGGGTGGCTCAGTTGGTTAGGCGACTGCCTTCGGCTCAGGTCATGATCCCGGAGACCCGGGATCGAGCCCCACATCGGGCTCCCTGCTCGGCGGGAAGCCTGCTTCTCCCTCTCTCACTCCCCCTGCTTGTGTTCCCTCTCTGGCTGTGTTTCTCTCTGTCAAATATATAAAATCTTAAAAAATAAATAAATAAACAAAATAGCCTCCCATCCAGCTCTGAGCCAATGACAGACCTACCTAATAATCGACCACAAAGCCTAAGAATGATGCCTAAATAAAAGTCCTTACCCTGACGCCAAAAACACCCCCGTGCTTTTCAGGAGCCTACAGATTAAAGGGCTCTGGACAAAGAGTTAACAAGCATCTTTCCCCTTCTGCCTAAAGAACCTGACCACTGGATAAACTTTCTAGTCTGTTTCCCTGGAAACAGAGAATGTGAGTTTTTGCCCACTGTATCATTAACAACGTTGCTTTCTGTGAGATGATCTATTGGGCTGACTACATCTGCACTGGGAGAACTACGGATCTCTGATTTCCACTCACTTGGGATTTCCAAAATGGGAAAATACATCTGACTTCAGCGACCCTAGAAGTGATGTCTATGGAGTTTCTACGAGAGATACACGGCTCCTGAAAAGCATGAGGCCTTGAAGCCAGAGTGGACCTGGTGTCATCCAACATAGGTCGTTCCTCTTGGCACCTAAGCTGTCTACCGTGTGCTTGCTGCAAAGGCTCCTGCTGAAGAGGAACACGCATGGCTCCTAAGTGCGACTGTAGCTCGAGAGGGTAGGTGCCAGGTGTGGTCTACAGCTGGCCCGTAAGTCTGAATGTGTAGGCAAGACTAAGAAGAGCCTCTGACTGGCCTTGGTTTCTCTTTCAAGCCTCACATCCACTCCCTTTCTACCCTCCTCAGTAGGATGAATTATTGACATTTGCCAGCAAGTGTCATGTGATCATATGCCTCCAAACCTTCCTGTGTGCCCTCACCTCTTCATTGTTACCTCCCCATGTTCTTCTTACTCTCAACTTCATGGTTACCCCCTTAGGGAACTCCTACCCCGACCATGCCCCACACTGGGTGCAGCACTCCCTCACTGGGCTCCCACCTCACCACTGATCTTCCTTGCCCTATATTATCATCCTCTGTTTATTTACCTGCATGTTCACTGTGAACCACCCCCACATTAGATGGTTGCAAGATCTGCCTCTTGGGGGTTGCCAAAGCCATTTTTGTAAACGTGAGCTGATCATGACAGTCACAATGGTGGGCACTGCCATTTTTTTATCCAATATCCATCCTCACTAAAGAGAAACCTGCCTTTTTTTTTTCTTTTTTTCTGGCACTCCATGTCCAAATAAGCACCTCTTGAGATGCCCTTTGGGTCAGTGATGGCCATGAGATCTAGTTCAGACCAAGGAGAGGTTAGTGAAAGTCTACTGATGGCATTATGAGAAAGCTATGGTTTTCTTGATCAAAAGAGACACACACCAATTCATCTCCCCCCTTCCTGCTTCCTACACAACTGGAATATGGACACCATGCCTGATGGTCGAGAAGAGGTCTCTCAAACACGAATCTGTAAAAGAAAGTTCACACTAAAGATGGCAGAGGAGGAATATTGGGGAGCCCGAGTCCTTGATTTCCCAAGAAAAACTATGAGCCAGACCTTTGGTTGCATGAGAAAAACACAACTCTCTTTGCATATGCCACTGTCATTGGATTTCTGTTGTTACAGCTAAAGCCACTTCTGACTGCTGCACAACTACACATCGTTTCTTCTCCCACACCAAGCTACACTCTCAAGGCATTCCCATGACTCTTCTTTCCATCCCAATGCCTGAAAACCTTATCACTCCCACCTCCTGCCACCTCCTCATCACCACATGTTCTCAGAGCCCCAGCCATTCCAGCTGGTCTAGTAACAAGTCCCCGGGAAACCCCATCTTTCAGTAGGTCCCTATCTTTGCAAGAGCTCTTCTTCTGCCTCGGTATGGCTCTTCCCCACTAGCCCCACCCGGTAGACATAAAACTGGCCTATCAGGACCAAGGTACCCATCACCTCCTCTAAAAAGCCTTCCTTGATTCTGTAGTTCCTCCCTTCCCTGAACTTCCAGAGAGCACCTCATAGCTGCTTTTTGCTACAGCAAGTAATGACTCATTTTCAGATCATCTGTCTTAATCATCTGCCTTCCCATCCATAGCTTGAAACCTGTAGAGCAGTGGTCTAGCCTTATGGGCACTCAAAATATGTTTAAAGGTTCTTCTGAATCTACTACCTCTACTCACTAACGTTGTGATCTTTAGCTTCTCTAAATTATTTATCTGTGAAATAGGGATAGCCCTAGGGCCACCAGATAACACAACTCCAAGGGACAATGTGCTGCAGGTGACAAGTGCCCCACCCTCAGGTGTGTGCAGAATTGCATCCCTGGAGCTGAGCACTTGACAGATGAAATACTTAAAGGCATGCAAAATGCTTAACATAATGCCTGCTAAAATAGATTCAATAACAGTAGCTACTGGGATGAGGATGAGGATGATGGTTATATGTTTCTTTGTATCCTCAACCCTAGACTTGGCCCAAGGGAGGAGCTCAATAACAATTCCTGAATGAATAAATGACATGAAATCCAGGTTGTGGTTTTAAATTATAAAGCACTCTGAAGTCTCAGCCCAAAAGGGCACAGAATCAAAGGTATCCCTGGGTACCTAATTTTCCCTCCACGATAACTCCTGATGCTTATCCCCTGGAGCTTACCCCATTAGGCCGTTTCAACATCTGCTTCTGAGCAAGGGAGACCCTGGGGCAGGAAATTTCTGGAGAGGTTCTCTTGGGGACCAACTACGCAGGCAAGACTGGGATAATAATAAACCAAGTGAAACAATGCGGCTGTTAGCTGGGTCTGGATGCCCAGACCCTGGGCCCTGGGGAGTGGAGCTCTGGATCTATCAGTCCTGAAAATTTGATCTTCCCAGGCAGCTTCCCATGGGGACACTCTGGGACACAAGAAGGCTGGAGCAAAGCAAGCACCAATCCCAACCATTGTCAGCTCAGGGGGGCCTGGTATGGGGAGCAGCCATCGGAGTGCCTCAGTTGCTGTGTCCACTGGTTCCGAAACCTCTGCATTCTGACCTACTGGCATTGCCCTATTTCTGTGGGCTCCTGCCTTCAGGTTGTACAATAAAATCCTACCTGAGCAATTAAATGACTTAATGTTTAGTATACACCGGTGGTAGGAAATCACTGCAGAGAAAGAGGGACTGAAATGGGTTCCATCTCCAATTTCACCCAGTCTATTAGGGAAAAAGGAGAACATAGGTCAATGAGAGGAAGCAAGCGGACATAGACGAGGGTAAGTAGGAATGAAAGAGCTTCCAAGAGGGGACAGATCCAAAGGAAAGATAAATTATTTGTAAGCAGAAGGAACCCCAGAAGAAAGGACATAAGAATGATCTCTTTAACACTTCTCATTTTAAAAATGGGGGAACGGAGCCTACGAGAAGCAGGGCCCCCGTCCCAGCACGTACTGCTCTCAGAGCACTCTGTGTGTCTCTATTAGATAACTCAGCCTCAAAAACGAGCTTTGGAATCAAATGGCTCTGGGTTAGAATCTGGGCTTTGAGACTGACCTGTGTGATTTCTGGCAAGTCACCTGACCTCTCCCGGAACTGCAGAATCTTCATTTGTGGAAAGGGACACGTAGGATGTCTTTATCTCATAAAACTGCTGTGAAGGTTACATGAGAAAAATCCATGTGAAGGGTCTGGCCCAGGGAAGGTGTGTGCACATTTACTGAATGAATGCGTGAATGAATGAATGAGTGTTTAAGAGCTCTACCTGGCAGAGAAAGAAGAAAGAAACGACTGCATGCTATTTCTGGCTTCTCCCTACTCTGCCCACTGGAAAAACACAAGTTCCAGGAGAGGGGACCAAGTCTGTCTGCTCTCCCTGGCAACCCCAGCGTGCAGCATGAGGGGAGGCACGTAATCCGTATTTGACCAAACTTCCTTTACTAACAAATTAGCCATTCTTTCTCCACACTTTTGCACTGTGTCAGGCATTTAGCTAAGTACCCCGCTTGTAGTAGGCATAGTATTTAATTGTCCAGGCTACCTCTGAGAAAAGTGGCCTTATTTTTTCCCTGCCTTTCAGAAGAAGGGACAGGTTCAGAGAAGTTCAATGATTGTTCCAAATCAGAGCTAGTGAGTGGCAAAGCTGGAACATGGGCGGGACTTTCTGAACCAAATGCTTTCCTTGCAACCTTCAGGTCAGTGTGTTTGCACCCGGTGTGTCAGGGCTCCCAGTGGGGCCCAAGGAATGGGAGCAGAGCTAGACTTGGAGCAGAGCAGGACCGGCACGCCCAACAGACTCTCTCCAGCTGAGGCCGGGCTTGAGCTAAGCCCAGCCCCTATGGGAGGCCAGAGGGAATGGAAGATGCAGCCATCAAAGCAATAGGGAAAGGCTTCTCCAAAGAGATGACAGTGGAAGAGAATCTGAATCAGGCAAAGGTGTGGCGTGTGGGTATATCCGTGCAAGCATGTGCATATGTGCGTGAAGGACAATAACGCAGTGCGCTGAAACTGTACATGGATCAGCCCGCCCCCTGCTTGGGGACACCTTCCTCTCCATCTCCCCGGCAGCCATGATCAGGACCCCACAGTTACCTGCCAAGGAGGCTTCCCAGCCCAATGCGCACCTCATTCCTGCTGTGACTCTAGACAGGTCTCACACTACAGCCAACCCAGCCTCAGTTTTAACTTAAAATGAGATGCGTATTAAAGTAATATACTGATTTTAAGTTCAGGGATAGACCATATATTACACCAACATCCCAGAAGTCTGGGCACATATGTTAGTCACTGAAGTTTGAATGAAAATATCCAGGGGACATTCAAACCACACAAAGGGGAAGAGCCACATCTGCAATCCCATTAAGTGCATTTTCTTCCATTTTGGTCTGACATAATCAATAAAGTCTAGCTTGGAAAGGTAAACACCTAGACTTCTGACTACTTCCCTGAATAACTAGGGAGAACACAGATTGCCCTAGATTACTACTACCACCACTACTGCTTCTTCTTCTTCTTCCCCCTCCTCCATCCCTTCCTCTTTTCCTCCTACTCCCCGCCCCCGCTCTCCCTGTTCTTCTTAGTCTTCTTCTCTTCCTCTTCTCCCTCCTCTTCTTCCTCTTCCTCATCCTCTTCTTCTTCTTCTACTTCTTTTTTTTTAATTTTTTAATTTTTTTTTTAAGATTTTATTTGTTTGACAGAGAGAAACACAGCGAGAGAGGGAACACAAGCAGGGGTAGTGAGAGAGGGAGAAGCAGGCTTCCCGCTGAGCAGGGAGCCTGATGTAGGGCCCGATCCTGGGTCTCCAAGATCATGACCTGAGCCGAAGGCAGTCACTTAACCAACTGAGCCACCCAGGCGCCACCTACTTCTTTTTTTTTTTAAACCCAAGCAGGCTCCTAAGTCTATAAAGCATCCTTGAAATGTTCCTGCCTGTTCCAGAATCAAAAGATGTTAGAAGCAGACGTGATATTAGGGATCATCAAACAAATCCCCTCTTCACCCCCTTTGTATCCCAAGCCAAACAGAAGCTTACTCACTTTCCCAAATGCACACAGAGCTGAGTGGTTAAAAACCAGATATTCTGACTGAACCGTTCTTGAGTTTTGTTCTGGGTTTTCGGTTTTGTTTTGCTTTTATGACCTACAGCTGACTTTTAAACACCGCTCAGAGAGGACAGCTGTATGGTGGCTGAGAAGGGACAAGCTTTGGGATCAGACGGATTTGGGGGAACCTGTCCAGGCCTCCTCTCCTGCTAGCTGCGGCGCTGTGTGCAAATCACTTCTCTCTCTGTGCTGGGTCTCCTCAGCTCTAAAGAGCACTGGTATAAGCTCCCGCATGAAGATTCAATAAAAGTATCTCCAGGGAAAGGACTTACTATAGTCAGCGGCAGGTAGCAGGTTTCAGAAAGAGCTTCCTGGCCCCTCCCATCTGCACCATAACCTCATTTGACTCCAGCCTGTCACTTAAAGATAATTTATGATCATCTTTGTCGCCAGCATCCCCATGCTCTCAGAAAGAAGGGGAAATGAAAAAAAACAAAAAACAAGGAAATCTCATTCTATTATTCAGGAGCAATTATATTAATATTCATTTTATTCTCCCAGAAGGCCAACACAAGTCAGCATGTTAAAATACCAAGCTTGATGAATTCTACCTTGGGCACATGATTCCGAGGATAATCTTATCTTTAAACATTTCCTTTAAACAAACTCAAAAAAAAAAAAAATTTATTCTTTGACACATTTTATATTCTGACTTAAAACCAACAAGTTTTCACCAAAACTGCCAGTTCACTTCCCCATCCGTTCTTACACTAATATCTCAGCTATGATGACTTGTGTCCAGAAATTAATTTTCCAGAAAACTTATACCAACCCCTTTAATACTAAATAGTTTTCTATTGAATTTTAGCAATTTCTGATGTAGCTCATTTTAGAAGGTATACTCCCCTGCCTTATTTCAGCAGAGTTTACAGACTATAATTTAGTTTTTCCTCATGACTCACTGTCACACTTCTGAACATAAGTGATGGCTTATCACTTAGTGCTTAATGCCCTCAAAGACCCATACCGAGTGAATGTCTCTAATGTTCCTGCAGTGAGGATCCCAAGGTCCTTCCTAATGGATATCCTCTGGTTCACCCCACGGAGATGTTCCGCTCAAGGAAGGTCTCATCCAGCCTCCTCAGTTTTCATAGTAGAAGGTCAATCCCACCATCTTAGTTGATATTAAAGTATACACATTAACCTTTAATCAGAATAAACACTGATTAAACACCTACTATGTGCCAAGGATGATAATAGATTTTAATTTGGTTTTTTTATTTTTTCATTTAATCTTCATTAAAAATTCCTGATGGGGGCGCCTGGGTGGCTCAGTGTGTTAAAGCCTCTGCCTTCAGCTCAGTTCATGATCTCAGGGTCCTGGCATCGAGGTCCGCATCGGGCTCTCTGCTCGGCAGGAAGTCGGCTTCCCCCTTTCTCTCTGTCTGCCTCTCTGCCTACTTGTGATCTCTCTCTGTCAAATAAGTAAATAAAATCTTAAAAAAAAAAATCCCTGATGGGTTGGGGCGCCTGGGTGCTCAGTTGGTTAAGCCACTGCCTTTGGCTCAGGTCATGATCCTGGAGTCCTGGGATCGAGCCCCACATCGGGTTCCCAGCTCCATGGAGAGTCTGCTTCTCCCTCTGACCTTCTCCCCTCTCATGCTCTCTTTCACTCTCTCTCTCTCAAATAAATAAATAAAATCTTAAAAAAAAGAAATTCCTGAAGGGTTGCCTGTTCGCATTGTTTGAAAGAAACTAAGGCCAGTACAGAAAAAGTAGCACAACATCCTAGAGAGAAGCTGGGATTATTACCAGGGTACTGGGAAGAGTATTGTGGAAACTGTATGCCATACGGCCCACCCCTGCCAAGCGGTGTTAAGGAGGGGAGTACAGTACAAGAGGGCTAATGAATTAAAACGGGAGAGATCATAGACCAGAGGTTGCCAGGAAATTAAAAAAAAAAAAAAAGGCACTAAGGGAAGAAGTCAGTGAGCAAGTGAGCGAGAAGGCTGTGTTCCAGAAATGATTCGGTGTATGGATCAAGTATATTGTATGAATGAAAGTATGCCTGAGTGGAGTGGAGGAAAAGCTCTCCAAGCGGAGAAGGTGAAGGTCCGGGTGCTAGAGGAGTCATTGAGCTGGGCTTGGAAGGCATCCAAGATACCAGCAGGACTCGGGGAGTCGAGAAGAACCAAGGTCCGGGGAGAAGAATGATCTGGGTCTGAAGAATAGGGAGTGAGCAAAAGTGCGTGACTGGTCAGGCCGGTAGGTAGCAGGGTAGCTGCCCCCCTACTGCCACATGCTCTGACCCCGGATGCTTTCAAGAGTAGCAGAAGGCATGGCTAAATCAGGAAGGGGATCCACAGCAGGGCTCCTTGGGTTCCAAGCATTACAGAGTTCAGGGAGATTTTTTTATAGTATGTTTTCGTGACTTCCTTAGGGCACAGACACTGAGGATCACAGGGTCTTGTGACTGAATGTCGTAAGCCCCAAAGCAGCAGCTTTGTCTTAGAGGAAGACTCAGGGTACCGTAGTGGAAATATCAGTTAGAATGTAGCCCACACAACGGATGCCCCATCCCGACGCCCTCTCCCAGGCTGCTGCACCCATCCCCCAGCTGCTGTGTTAACAACCCATCCTGCCTCTGTTCTGCGAATCTTCTTCAGCTGACCCAAGCTGCTGTGCCCAGGAATCCCTGGGTGCATGCGTCACCTGGATTCAGATCCAAGAGACGACCTTGCCTTAAGTAGAAAATGTCGGGGGGCCACATGTGCCCCCGAGCTCCCTGTGTGAGCAGGGAGATTAGATAATGCTGCATGTGTATCTACGCCCATTTTCTTGCTTGTCCAGTTCCTCTTTCTTCCCTCCCTGTCCTCACTCAAGCTCTGTATTTCAGGCCCTATAATCAGCATGCAGTGGTAGATCTACATCTCAGGATCTAAGAGAGGGAACAGGCCGGGCTCTCCACCGAGACCAGGTAACTGTCCTGTCCGGGGTCACTTGGCTAACAAATGTCAGACCTAGGGAAACAAAACAATTCATTTTGTCTGGGACTGGGGGGAGGAGGGGGAGCGTGTGCATTCCCAGGAGGCAAATTCAGTTTTTTAAACAAGACCAGCCAGTCCCAGAAAAAAAGAGACTGGAAAGGTCAGTGTCCTCTGAGCTCTAAATGGTACTCACACAAGCCCATAGTCATTTGTTTTCAAACTGAAAACTGTTATTCCATTATTGAAGATTCCTGGTATTCCTTTCTTTGACATGTGCTCTGATAAATACTGGCCACATGCTCACAGAGTGCATGGAAATGTTCTAAGGGTTTGGGGCCCCTGCAAACACGACCCAGTCCCTGCAACCACGGAGCTCACCACCTTACAGAGAAGAGAACCAATAAGAAAGGCAAATAAACACATCCGTAATAATACTGCCAGTGTGGGGCGCCTGGGTGGCTCAGTTGGTTAAGCGACTGCCTTTGGCTCAGGTCATGATCCTGGAGAGCCAGGATCAAGCCCCGCATCGGGCTCCCTGCTCGGCGGGAAGCCTGCTTCTCCCTCTCTCAGTCCCTCTGCTTGTGTTCCCTCTCTCGCTGTTTTTCTCTCTGTCAAATAAATAAATAAAATCTTTAAAAAATAATAATAATACTGCCGATGCTTACACAGGGATGAATGCTACGGAGAGAAGCACGGCGAGTTCCACAGCCAGAGACTAGAGGCAGCCCTTTTGGCCAGTGTTCCAGGAAGGTCTCTAACAGAAAAGGCACAGACAAGGGAGAGAAGGAGCTGCGGAAACGTCACTGGAGACTCGTCCTTGCCAGCAGTGTGGCATCACAGGAAGAAGCTCGGAAGGCAAGAGGAAGCTAGTGAGTGTGGGTTTCTCTTTTGAGTTTTATTTCTGAAGGGCAGTGGTAGAGATCCAGTAAGTCTAAAAGAACATCTTTATCTCCTCATTCTATATACTTCCCTTGGGTGATCAGTTCTACTCCCATGCTCTCAATTAGCGTCTCCGTGCTGATGATTCCCCAAGTCTATATTCAGCCAAGAACTCTATTCTGAGCTTGACTGAGATCTTTAATTGCCTAAAATGTACATAGATGTCCTTAGAGTCCTAAAAATCTACTTATTCAAAACAGAACTCATCATTTTCCCCTTCAGACTCTGTTCTTTTCCCTGTGTCCCCAGGCCAGGAGACAGCAAGAAGGTCAGTCCTTAAGACCATGTCAGAAGATGAAGCATCATCCTCGATGCCGCTCCGCCTTTAGATTCTGGATGCAGGGTCGCCTAATAACTTCCCACCCTGCTACTGCCTTAATATCCCTCGAGTTTGTGCTTTCTCCATCCCTATTACCTTAACCTTGGCTACAGTCATCCTTACCTGCATACACCCTGGGTTTCCTGCAAGCGCCTCCCACCAAGTTTCTGTGCTTCCCATCTTTCACCCCTCCAATGTGTTCTGTATCCGGGACCCCAAGCCCAAAATGCTGGTGCACCTCTGTCTTCCCAGTATGAAACCCTTTCACTACAGAACAAAGCTGGAGGCATCACATTTACCAATTTCATATTATGTCATAAAGCCCTAGTAATCAAAATAGCATGATCCTGGCATAGAAACAGACACACATGACAAAGGAGCAGAACAAAGAGCCCAGAAATGAACCCATACAAATAACATTTAACTCATCTTTGATAAGGGTGTCAAGAATGCACAGGGAGGAAAGAACAGTCTCTTGCATCAATAGTGTCACCAAACAATATTCACATGTGAAAGAGTAAAATCTTCCACGCTACACACAAATAAAAATGGGCTAGACTTACACATACACGTGGAACTGAAAAATTCCTAAAATAATAAATGGGGGTAAATCTTCTTGACACTGGTCTTGGCAATGAGTTTTTGGAGATGACACCAAAATCACAAGCAATAAAAGCAAAAAATAGGCAAGTGGGACTACATCAAACTAATAGGTGTCTAGGTGGCAAAGGAAACAATCAACAGAGTCAGCGACCGACAGAATTGGAGGATATATTTGCAAACCACATATCTGATAAGGGGCTAATATCCAAAATCTATAAGGAACCCATATAACTCAATAGCATAGAAACAAACCCCCTTCCCCCCAAAATGGACAAAGGACTTATTTCAACATATTTCCAAAGAAGTTCCATTTGATTGTCTTCTTACCTGTCTTCAATGGGTACATGAAAAAGTGTTCAACATTGCTAATCATTGGGGAAATGCAAATCAAAAATATAATGAGGTATCACTCCACACCTGTTAAAATGCCTATTATTTAAAGGTATTAAGGTAAGGCTTGGTGGGGAGGGACACTGTTGGTAGGCAAGAAAATTGGTACAGCCATTATGGAAAACAGCATGGAATCTTCTCAAAAAATTAAAAACAGAATTACCATATGACTCAGCAATCCCACTTCTCAGTATATGTCCAAAGAAATTTGAATCTGGATCACCAAGAGGGACTTGCACCTCCGGGTTGACACCAGCATTATTCATAGTAGCCAAGATACAGAAGCAAACTAAATGTCCATGGGTAGATGAATAAGTAAAGGAAACGTGATCTATGCATACCATGGACTATTACTCAGTCAGAAAAAATAAAGAAATCTTGCTATTTGTGACAATATGAATAGACCTGGAGGATATCATGCCCTGGGAAATAAGTCAGGTACAGAAAGACAAATACTACATGATCTCACTTCAATGTGGAAGCTAAAACAGTCAGACTCACAAAAGCAGAGAGTAGAAAGGTAGTTATCAGAGCTGAGGCTGGTCAGGGGGTACAAAGTTTCAGTTAGGCAAGAAGCGTAAGTTCCAGAGACCCAAAACATAGCATGGTGATCACAGGTAACAGTACTATATTGTATACTTGAAATCTGCTAAGTGTTCTCTCCATATCTGACTTTAGATTGGCAAAGGTCCCTCTAGCTGTTGTGTGCAGAGCAGACTTGGGGAGCAGAAGTGGAGGCAAGGGTGACACTTCAGAGCCTGGGGTATTCATCCAGGTGAGAGATGAAGGGGCTTGAATCCAAATGTTATTGTAGGGATGGAAAGAAAGATCTGAGTGTCGCCCTTGGCCCCTCCCTCCCCTTGACCTTTACCAATGGTCGCAAGTGTCCCAATGTTATTTCTCAGATAAATGACAGTGTGCTCACTGAACTGATGCTTCTCCCTCTCTCCCTCCTCAGTATTCCTTCTCTCACTAGCTCCTGTCCATTGTACACACAGGAAGAGTCATCCCAACTCTCACTGCCTAAATTCAATCATCTCTTACCTGCAAAGTCTCCAAAGAAGCCACCATATTTCTTCGTTGATCTTTCTTCTCCAACCCAACCTCTGCTCTGCAGCTACGAACAATGTTCTGCCCAGCTCCAAATCTTTCCATGGCTTCCACGATGTTCTGGTTAGAGCACAAGTCCTTAGCATGGCTCCCCAAATGCTCAAAGATGTGGCCCCTATGGATCTCCCTAGGCTCAAGAGACACCATCCCATTCCTGTGTTCCAGCCCTACTCATCCATTTCACTTCTCAGCTCCCTCTTGATTCCACGGTGTCGTGTGTCACTTCCTCTTCTGACGGCCCTTCCCTGTAGTCTCCATTCGGAAATTCTCTCAGACCTCGGCTTAGGATCTCTCTCTTCTGTGAAGACTTCCTTGACAGCCCCTGCCAGGAAATGTGTTAAAAAAAAATACCTCTTTTTTTTCCCCCACAGAATGCTGCATTGGCTGGTTTGCATCTTGTCTGCCTCCATGCCTGATCCTCCAGCTACATGGGGCAGACCCCTGTCTTGCTCACAGCTGACTCTGAGGACCTGGCCGGATGAGTGGCCCAGAGCAGACTACGGACTAAGATTTTCCATGCTGGACACACCACGGTGCCTCTCCAGCCACACCAGAGGCAGAAGGCCACTGGAAGGAGTCCTGGCCCATAGCACCAGTCTCCTCCATGGTGCTAAAATCCCCGAGGAATCACTCCTGAGACTGGTGTGCAGCCGCCTAGAAATGATTCATGTTTGAACAGAAACATTTGACACTGCCGAGCACCCAGAGTCTGGGACGCTCAGCGAATATTAGAGATGTCTGTGAATCTCCTCCAGCTCTCTCAGTTCTCTCAGGTTAATAGTTTCTTCTATCTTGTTTTTGTTTTGTCTTAGATTTTATTTATTCATTTTATTTGAGGGGGGCAGGGGCAGAGGGAGAGAAAATCCCAAGCAGACTCCCTGCTGAGCCCAACAAGGGGATCAATCCCACAACTCTGAGCCAAAACCAAGAGTTGGATGCTTAACTGACTTAGCCACCAAGATGCCCCTAGTTTCTTCTGTTTTGAGTGAAGGAGATCTTCCAACATGGGCAGAGCAGTAGAGCATCTTATCTGGGATTGGATAAGACTTGGGCTTGGATAAGGATGGATAGCATGTACTATTCACCTAAGTCGCAGGATTGCCTTGGGGAACACTGGCTTTCTAGACAGGGGAAAATTCTAAAAGAAGAGAAATACAGCGGTTATAATGAATTAAGATGCAGGGTTCAGGCAAGTGAGAAATCTCGCCCAAAAGGGCAGGCGAGAGCCGCAAGTGTAGCTCTGTGAGAAGAAACATAGACTGATGTATAGAAACACTGCAAAAGCAGAGCTAGAAACCGGGGCCCAGAAAGGTGAGGTCACAGCCCAGGTCGACAACCCTATAAGACAACCCTATAAGACAAGTCACTCCACAAGTCTAAGTCCTTAGCTTATTCTTTCTACTCTCTCACAGTACCTCACATAAGAAACTCAGCTCTGGAAATATTAGTGTTCTCCCTCTCCCCACCCAACCACCTCCCCCCGACCCCCGTAAGAAAGGTAGGTAAAGAGGCGCCTGGGGGGCTCAGTTGTTAAGCGTCTGCCTTCGGTTCAGGTCATGAGCCCAGAGTCCCGGAATCAAGCCCCATATCCGGAGTCTCTGCCCCGCAGGAAGCCTGCTTCTCCCTCACTCACTCCCCTTGCTTGTGTTCCTTCTCTTGCTGTGTTTTTCTCTGTCAAATAAATAAATATAATCTTTAAAAAAAAAAAAAAGAAAAGAAAGGTAGGTAAAATACAAGGAGGAAATGCACTGCAGGCATTTCAAAAAACTCCAAAACCTTCTATGACTGGTGAGTGCATCTATCATTTGGAAACTACAGATATCACATATTAAGTGCTAGGCATGGCCTTGGTCTTAGTGTACCGCTTCCCAAGACATCCTGAAGGGTAGCTGTCATTACAGTGCCATACAGGGAAGGCAGAGGGTTGACGGGGACAAAATGACTTACTGAAGGTCACACACAGCTAACAAGTGGAGGAACCAGAATCTCCCCCCAGTCCTGCCTATTGCTGTATAACTAGACACAGAGATTCTGCTCATTTTCCATGACAAAAAAAAAATTAAGGAAAATAATGTATTGAGTAGAGTACTTTACAGTTTATGAATTGCTTTTAGCGCATGGCTATTCATTCACTCCAAGCACTTGGCATCGCTGTTTGATGGGTAATATCATCCCCATTCTACAAATGAGAAAACGGAGGCACGAGGCAATCCAGTGTCCTACTTCTGGGTCCCCTTAGAACCAGATTCAAATCTAAGCTTCCTTGCTCCGATCTATGTCCTTTTCCATACTACTAGAGCTGAAATCAAGGAAAGAAATTGAAAGGAGAGAAAGGTGTTTTAAGTTTAAAATATTTCACCAGATGTTTTCAGCATATGTTATGTGAAGGCCACTCAACACCAGATCACAGTTATCCTAAAGTACCCACTTGGGAAAAAAAGTGAGCATTTTAAGGCAAAATGTGTGTTTCTGTTCTCCTTCACTCTGCTTCAGTAGCTGACCCTAAATAATGCACAAAAACCCAGCAAGCGTCCTCCAGGCTTGCTGTACTTACTGAGATGGGGGGAAGGGGCTGGGACAGCATCTGTGCAAGCCCCTTCCAGGGCAGGTGGTGGTCTTGCTGCAGGGAAGGCCTTTCCGCGGACTCAGCCACGCACTAAGGTGGCCGTCTGCCCGGTGCTGCGCCACAACCATGGAAGAGTAAGGCAAGGTTCCTACCCCAGGAGGCATGAACTCGAGCGAGGGCAGGCATGTGTCTGAGCAATGACAACATGACCCAGCACTGGTGACACAGAGCAGGCCAAAGTTGTGTGGGCGCACAGGGGACAGAGCTCAGGGAGGCCTCCCACCAGAAGGGGCACATCAATCGGGCCATGAAGGGAAAGGAGGAGTGAGAAGTGGTCATTCTAGGCAGAGAGGCCAGTGGGAGCAAAAGTCAAAGTATAAAAGAGCAGAAACTAGTAGAAGACAGTCCTAGCTCCCTAAGAAATGATGGTTCCCTCGGCAATTACATCAAGCTGAAAGCATTCAGTCAAATTGGGCAAACATTTGGTAAGAAACTACCATCACAGTGCAGAGTTGTATGAAGGAGAATCCTGCCCGCGAGGGCCTCACAACATGCCCAATGTATCCACCTAACCAACATTTAAATGAGTCCCTACTATGTGCAAATCCCCATTTACACTACAGAACACTTAGTTTAACTCTCTGGTGAGCAAACCTTGGTGTTCCCAAACTGGAGCACTGCATTTGATGCCAAAGCCCTTGACCTCCAACATCTGTAAACAAGGATGACATGCCGTGTATCCCCTGATAAAGGCCTCTTTAGATTTCCCTGAGTGTATCTTGGACCAGACTACAGCATTTCAACTGTGAGTCACCGACCAATATTTCTACTCCCGTTTCTCAGCTGATGTCTGTGTAATGATTTACTGATCTGAGGAACAGAGTCTCTTCAGAAAAGGATCATTCTTTTCATGTGCGTGGCAAGTAAGGTTTTGAAAAGCCTTTCTCCACCCAACCTCTCTATCCTCACACTGGATTGTCACAAGTGCCTGGCAGGAAGCAAGGACTGTTAACATCCCCATTCTACAGATGAGAGAATGGAGTCTCAGCAAGGTGGAGCAATTCAAGGTAATACATCAAGTTTATGGTGACATGAGAGCTCAAAACCATGTTTTCTGACTCCTAAATCCTGTCCTCTTTTCTCTACACCTCACCATCTGCCCAGAATACAATATCATCCTCATTATGACATGAATCCCAGAAGAAATGCTGGTCAATTCACATCCCCTCAGGCAACATAACTACAGCATAAATTAAAAAGCCCAATTAAAGAACATGGCCTTTTAACTGGGACTTACCACTGTCCCCCAGGGCTAGAATATAAAAGTCAGTGGCTGCCCATCCTGGAAATTATCCAGAGACCCACTTACCCATATGCAAGAGCCTTTAGACCCAAATTATTCATCTAACTCTATCATCCTTCTCTATGTTCTTCTAGGGCCTCAGGCCCTATGGAGTTGTGTCTGGAATCATTACCCAAATCTCTCTGGCCCGAAGGCGCAGGTAACAGCAGTCCAGGCCTCCATATGGATAGGTGCTTCTCAGCTCCGACACATACATCTCTTATTAATCTCTTAATAATAACCTGATGAAAAACCAATGCTTCTCTAGTTCAAAGAAAGCACGAAGTGAGATTCTCTAGCTGTGTCAAAGTGAGACAGTCTGCCAATGGCTGGAGCCCTGGGTGGCCAAGGGGACAAAGAGAGTTATTATACTCAAGGAAATCTTGTTTTGCTGACATTAGTGGAGGGGAAGGGAGCTAGAAATGAGGAGAGGAGAAAAGGAAGGGGCATTTTGATTACTCACTTATAATTTTCTATCCACTCCCACTCCACCACCAACAGTCAAAGGCAGTAACATGATAAACTCCAGGGATATCCCTGAGTCCCCAAAAGGTAATAGTTACTACTTCCCCCGTCCAAATGTCGCCCTCCGGTTGCTGGGTTTGAAGCTGACTTCACAGATCAAGAGCTGGTGTGCGCTCTGGTCCTTTTCCATGTCATAGCTGAGCTGCAGTGCGCCCCCCCCCCCCAGCCCTGTCCCCAGCCAAGCCACCGGGAGAAGAGGTCTCAGGGTCAACCCGGATCACAGAGAATCTTCACCACTGCCCGCTTCACCTCAACACGGGTTTCTCCGGGAACCTGCCTGGGGTTCACGGGCTCAGAGGACCTGCTTGTACAAGGGTCTAGACGTGCTCCCTCAGCCTGCATCTGGGACTTCTGCGGGGACCACCTCCTTCACCAGCGTGTCCTCCCACCTATCGCCCCAGACTTCCCCTCCTGCCCTCTCAGACCAGCCCAGATGTGCCTGGAGACTAAAGGACAGAGAGACTGGGGGGAGACCCAAGGAGATAAACCACATTTCGCGGCGGAATCCCTGTTAAGTAACAGAAAGCCATCCAACTAGCAACCACGCTTCCAGAAACGTCACTGCCACAGAGGAGAGAGTTTGCAGCTGCCGACCCCGAGCGCTCTCACCTACCTGTCTCCCACTGCAGGGCTCCCCTCGGCTCCGGGGCCGCGCCGGCTCCCTCCCTCCCCGCCCTCCGCTGCGGCGGTGGGCGCTCCGCGGGGTCCGGGCACCCGCGAGCTGGGTCTGGGGCGCCCGCGGCGAGGCTGCCTGGAGGAGGAGCGAGAGCTGCTGCCCGCGCCGCCGCCGCCGCGGTGCTGATGCGGTTGCTATGGTTATGGAACTCCGCAGCTGCCCCCTCTCGGCGCAACAGCTGCCCGGCCGCGGCCTCCAGGCAGCCCCGCAAGCCGGGCCGGGCGCTGAGGCTGGGCACGGGGCCGGCACCCGCCGCCACCACTGCGGAGGAAGACGCGGGGCCGCTGCGCTCGCGCCTGCCGGCTCGGCTCTCCGCGGCGCCCGAGCTCGGCTCCCGCCCCCGCCGGGACGCGGCCGCCCGCCTGCCCGCCCCCGACCCCGCGCCCCGCCCCGGCCCGGCCCTCTCCGCGCCCGCCGGCGCCGGGCACGCCGCCCGCCGGCCTATAGGGGGCGCCCGCCGCCGCGCCGCCGCCGCGCGCCCCGCCCCCTCCCCGCCCCCGCCGCCAGAGCATGCTCAGTCTGCGGCCGGGAGGAGCCCGCCCGCGTGGCGGGGCTGGGCGGCGGCGGCGCGCGAGGCCCTTCCTGGAGCCTTGGCGGGGTCGCGGGTCGGCTGCGGGGGAGCGGCCCAGCAGGTGCCCCCTGCCAGCCCGGAGCCCAGCGGCGCGGCCAGCGGGGGCCGACCGACCGGCGCCCCGTCCGTGCTGTGCACCGGACACCTGCGAGATGCGGCGCTCGGGGGAGGGGAAGGTAGCGGTGGGCCGCACCAGCTGCGGTCCGCGAGCATCCCGCGAGCATCCCTCGCCGGCACGGCGCACATGGCTCGGCTCAGAGGGCCTGGTGGCACATGATGTTACCGATGGGGAAACAGCCCCGGACGCGGGGACAGGGCAGGACCCCGGAGACCCGTGCACAGCCTCACGGACCGGACGAGGCTGCTCCAACTCACATCCCAACCGGAACCACGGGGGGAAGCAAGCAATTGGCCCCCCTGCGACTCGGGCCAATCCAGTTGGGGCGCAGGGGCAGGGGGAGGCGATGGGAGGTAATCAAGGCAAGACACCTGTAGGAAGGAACAAGAAGAAAAGAGGGGAGGTGAAGTCTAAGGAAGGAAGGAGAGGATAGAGCGTGCGAAGGCCTGAAGGCCAGACAACCCGCGCTGGTTTTTGCCCACGTTCAGTATCCAGTATGAGGGAGCAGAGCGCCCAGTAGAGGTTCAAGGGTCGCGGGCTACAAGGGCCTTGAGAGCCAAGTGAGGAGGCTGGAATTCCACCCTAAGGCAACAGGAAGCCCCTGAAGAACCCTAAGCAGGAGAAAGGCTGGGTCACCAAATTGGCTATCACCCAGGCCCAAGTGTGTGTGGTGAGGGGGGGGGGGTATTAAAGTGGGAAGAAGGGGTATCCGAGGGTGTTGCTGGCACATCTTGGCCAGGTCGGCACAAGGCCACCTTCTGTCCCCTTGCTCTCCTTCCCCCAGCACCCAGCCTAGGCTTGCTCAACACATGTGCTCCCTAAATGTGTGGTGTGTGGCAAATAAATGAATATTTATTTCTCCACAGAGAAAACGGATTCCTTTCTTTCACAATTTTTTTGTCTTTAAAACGTGATGGAAATCATGTGGCATTTATTTTGCCATAAAGATTGCATTTTTATGCAGCCTTATTTTGGAAAGTCAGTACAAGTCCCCAATGTTCTCCTCTACATTGGATGATTCCCCCAGTAGCACAGTTACCAGGGAC
This sequence comes from Spilogale gracilis, assembly GCA_004023965.1. NCBI lineage: Eukaryota > Metazoa > Chordata > Mammalia > Carnivora > Mephitidae > Spilogale > Spilogale gracilis. Next base: position 33,139 of record PITA01002778.1, on the reverse strand, counting down.
CAGAGCCCAGGGTTTGCTTGTATCCTGGTAGGTTTCGATTATGGGATAAGACATCTCCACGATATATTGTTAGGTGAAAGAGCAAAGTGCAGAACAGTGTTTATGATAAAATAATTCTTGGGAAAGAAGGGGGAGACACAAATGTATATTTGAATTTGCTTATATTGGCATAAAAATACACTGGGAGGCTGTGCAAAACACTTGCAAAGTGGATGTTAGCTAATGGGGCTGAGGTGGGCGGAGGACCGGGTGGACAAGGTCTGCATGGGATAGAGACTTTCAATTATACTGTATTTTGAACCAAAAACAAATTACACACAGGCATAATGTGTTACCATCTGTGTCTCGAATCTTAAAGAACCTTGAGATAACTTTACATGCAATATGTTCCCAACGGTCACATCCCAAGACGTCCTCCCACTGCCCCAGTTCCTTGGTGGCACAGTAGTACCATGACTTAATACTTTTAAGTCTTCCTCTTCGGTCCTGCTATGCTCAGAGATTAGAGGTGAGGAGGCAAGAGGACACAGAGGCAGAAACTGAGGCCTCCAGGAGGCCAGGTCACCAGTGCCAGCGTGAGGGACGTGTGTGGACGTAATCTGGGTGTCGGTACCCAGGGGTCTTCCCTACAATCATAACAGTCATGGCGGCTACAGTCCATAGTGGCCAACAGAGATTCCCTGACCTAGTGCCCTCCTCATGGATGGGCTCCTTGCAATGTCCCACTCCAAACTCGTACATTCTCAGACCCACAGGGTAAGGCTCTGTGCAGCAAGGGGCCCACAGGAGGTCTGGAAGGGAAATCCGTAGGGTGAGCCCACGCGGAACTGACTCAAAAGCAAAACAGCACTCCACTGACATACCCCCTCTTGGATGACCCACCATCCATCCCAGCACACGAGCCAGAAACCCAATGTCAGCGTAGGCTTCCTGGTCCCTGCCTCCTTCTCTCAACCCACCACATCTCCCACACGTCTAATTAAATACCAACTTCTGTCAATTCCACCGCGTAAACAGCTCTCAGAGTCATCTATAACAGGGGCTCAATGACTGTTTTTGCTTTTGTTTTTTTAATCTTCAACAGGAGTCCCTGAGTGATGGTGTCTAGAAAAAGGGGTAGAATCTTAGCCTGATGTTCCGAGGTGAGCAGCTGCCGATAGCACAGGAGGACATGGGTTCTGGGACAGAGGCTGAGCCTGATGCAGGCTTCCAGTGCGGTTGGCAGGTGACACCCCATTGGGAAGAGCTGAGCACTGAGACAGAGAGCTAAGCAGGAGCTGAGTTGGCCAAGTTCAGTTCTGCAGGACTGAGGTTGCTTTCCCTCACAGGGCCCTAGGGGCTCAAGTCTGTTCAGGATGAGGACAGAATCAGAGCAGAGCAGACCCAACATTTTCTCCCTCTGTCCCAGAAGGAGGTTTTCAATGGTGACATCCTGTGGCAACAAGAAGCAACTGTCATGAAATTCTTATGGAAGGCAGCAGGCTCCACAGGATGGGGAGGAAGTTGGAATAGCCTCCCGCTGGGCCTGCATAAGCCCCCCGCTGTTTTACAACAACTTGGGGGAAGAGAGATCCCCACCGGAGAGAAACTTCACTTCCTGCCAGTGGAGCTGAGACTGGAGACATCTTGCCTGGCCTTATGATATGGCTTCGCTCTTCCCTTACTGTGTGTCCTTTAAGATGTAGTGTGACCTAATGGTAGCTCACGGTCCCCTTCTATGAAACAGGGATGATAACAAAATATACATCACAGGTTTACTGCCAAGATTACATGGATTAAAATTTAGAACAGTACCTCATGCAAAGTAGGGGGTCTGTATGTACGTGAGTTATTTTTTTAAATGTTGGAATGAGTTGAGGAAATAGAACGGGTGCTTGAGAAGCTGGGTTATCAGTCAGTTTCTGTCCACGCCCTGTGCCCCCACCTTGGCCCAAGTCTGCCTGATTTCTTATCTGAAATACCAGAGAAATTTCTTAACCGATCTCCCTAATTCTGATGTTATCCCCAGTTACCCTTCTGCCATCCACATCCTAGTCATCTTTTAAAAAATGTTACTCTGGGGACGCCTGCCTGACTCAGTTGGTAGAGCATGCAACTCGATCTTGGGGTCATGGGTTTGAGCCCCACATTGGGTATAGAGATTTCTTAAATACATAAATAAACTTTTTTAAAAATATAACTGTCGGGACGCCTGGGTGGCTCAGTTGGTTAAGCAACTGCCTTCGGCTCGGGGCATGATCCCGGAGATCCGGGATCGAGTCCCACATCGGGCTCCCTGCTCTGCGGGAAGCCTGCTTCTCCCTCTCTCACTCCCCCTGCTTGTGTTCCCTCTCTGGCTGTGTTTCTCTCTGTCAAATAAATAAAATCTTTAAAAAATATATATATATAACTGTCATGCAATCACTCTGCATCTCAAGATCCTTCAGGGGTAATTCCAGATTTGCTGAATAAGCTACAAGCTTCTTAGCTTAACATTCTTAGTCAGCTAACATCTGATTCCTGCTCAGCAAGCAACCTTGCTCTGCTTGGTCCAGAAGAGTAGCAAACCTCCTGTCCTTTCCAGAAGGCCCCGGGCTATCTAGCACATCCACGAGTTCTTGCTCATGCTTCAAACCTGTGTGTCTATATGTTCCTTCCTTCTTGGAACAGGCTCAGATCTGCCTTTGCGTCCATACCTCCTCCACTGAGCCTCTGATACATGCTTAGATAATGTTCTCAGAGCTCCGTAGTAAAATTACTTTTTTAAAAATGCATTTTCTGTACTAGACCGAGGACTCTTTGAAGGAAATTCTTAAAGAAGAGCCTGAGTCTTTTCATCTTTCTTTACCCAACCCATAGCACTGTATCTGGAACATAGAGATGATGTTCAAAAACCTTTTAAAAATTTACTTTACTAGATCTTGATTTGATTTTCCTGTCGTGTATTTAACTTGTCCTGCCAGCCAAAAAAAATCAAAAGTGAGCTTTAGCCATCTCATGATAAATGTTTGGTTACTGTGTTCAATTTGACTGACAGAGGAAGAGACACCCACTTGAGAGCCAGTTTGATTGGCACTGGGTGGGGAGGGGCGTCAGGAGGAGGCTGGGTTCCTTATACCTTGGGAAGGGTCTTGAAGGGAACTAGTTAGCGGCACACCGGCACCTCTGCCCAGGCCTTCACGGTTTGATTTGATCACATTCGGCTCTCATTGCTTTATCTGCAGTGCGAGCACCGGTGAGAGCAGTAGACACAAGGCTGGGCTCTTATAGCTCTGACTCATTCCATTCAGTAGCTCATTTCATCTGCACATAAACCTGACGAGAGCCCTCTTAGGAGGAAACGGAGACCAGACAGCAGCCCTTGACTAAAGGACGCAGCTCTAAGCGGCCCAGCCTGGATGTGAACAGCCAGTCCCTGCTCTCCGCCATGACGTCATGCTACTCTATGCTCTATGAGCATTGCTTCTGTTACCTGTGACTTCTGCTTAGGAATTCTATAAGGATCTCACTATCATCATCTAAGACACTGGGTCTCCACTTCATTGTTACTGACGTTTGAGACCAGGTGATTCTTTGTTGCAAGGGCTTCCCTGTGCATTGCAGACCATTTCACAGCATTCCAGACCCTTACCCCTAGAGACCCCTTGCACCACCCCGACCTCCACTGGGATAACCAAAACGATCTCCAGACATTGACAACTATCCCTGGGGGGCGAAATGCCCCTGTATTGAGAACCATGGGTCCAAAAATAGACTGTTCATCTGCGTTTAATTCCCGTCACTGTGTGTGTGTGTGTGTGTGTGTGTGTGTGTGTGTGTGCGCGCGCGCGCGCCTTTGTGTGTTTCACAGGGGTCTTTCTGAGTCATCTGACCAATTTGTAAGGATCAGTTTCATTAAAATACTCACGTAATTACAATTCCATCAACTAAGCGCAAAGAGTTGGTGGCATTTCCCATTACATTAACTGGGGGGAACTGCTGTCACATTTTTTTCATCATGGGATCCTCCAAGCCATCCCTCAGCATCAGGCAAGACAGGTGCCCATCATAAGGCGGATGGAGTTAGGGTATCATTGTCAGTCCTCATATGAAACATGAGTTCAGCTTAGTCATTTTCTGAAGACAGAGTTCAGTGTATACAGACATTTTAATAGGTTCTGACTGCACCTTCTAAAATATGGATTGCAATCGGACCAACCGTGTTCCTGCGAAAGGCACACAAGCATTAGAATCAAAGGGACCTGACTGGACCCCCCACTTCAGCTGCATGCTCGTTGTATGACTTGCAGCCTGGCACGTAATCTGCCTTAATTATCTGTTTCTTCGTCTATAGGTTTACATGGGAATTAAGTCCATACAGCAAAAGGGACAGAGGAACCTGCATGGAACAAAATGCATAGAAGAGCCCCTGGCCAGGACTCATAATGGCAGCCTCACTATCTCTTCTGATCTGCTGCAACCACCAAACTGCTTTGTCAGCCCTCCGTGTAGGAAGGGACCTCAGGACCGAGTCGTCCCCCACAGCTGCGGAGCAGAAGCGATATGTCACGTCCTGAGGGGGGATATAGAGCGTGCAGGTGGAGGATACACACAAGACCAGACTGAGGGGGGGAAGAAAGGCCAATTCCAAAATGGGTAGATCGGAACCGTGAAGACAGCTCTGAAGCCCCTTATGCTGATTGCCCGGGGTGCATGATGGGGCAAAAAAAATGACTCATTTATGCAGCTGAGATTTCCGAGTTTATCTGTTGACATAGCCCTGAGTAGCCAATTTTGTCCAACATAAATAAAGGAACACAGATTTCCAAACCACTACATAATCATCTCAAAACCACAGCCACAGCTCACGTGGCCCTGACCCTGAGGAACTGGTCCCCGCGTCTGCCCACGGACTGCTACTCTGTGGGCTTGTGAGCCTTGGGAGCATCCCAGAACGTCTGGACTGGCTTCCACGCAGAGGACAGGGAACTATGGAAGGAAGGGGCAGGCCACTCCAGAAGGGCGAGTGGCAGGTTGGGGACCAGGAGGGTTTACGTACAAAGCTTGTGTTGGTCAGAGGACCAGGAGATCTCTGTCTCTGGCCACTGGGATCTTTGGAGTTCATAGAGGAGTATTAAGAAGGATGAGTCACTACATCATCCAAGAGTGGACATGCCATGTTGTTTCTCAAGAGCTTGAATATGGCTCCACTGTGGGAGCTGGGGGATTGGGGGACAGCTGTATTCTAAGCACAAAGGAGGAGATAAGCCCCTGATTGCCTGAGGCCATCCAGCTTTCAGGTCAACCTGTGGCCATGGCCTCCCCATGACTTCCTCCAACCTACTCTGAGGACTTGTAAGGAAGTTTTCCATAATGAATGACTGATGAAATTCTGGGCACAGGATTTATGTTTACTTATCACACTTAATGATGCTCATTACTTTGCTGCTGAGAAAAGCGAGAATCACTACCGAGAAAAGAAGTTAGGTGGTAACAAATAAATCATTTGTGTTTTAGAGTGTCAGCAACTCTGAAAAAAAAAATGGGGACCATTGAGTGGAAAGCGAGTGTAATGACATTAACAAACATCCTTTCTGATCTATACAATAATGATACCATTCTTCAATGCAATAAGGGATATACCTACGTATATAAAATTAATCTCCATCATTTTAAATTGGCAAATCATTAAATTAAATGTACAGTAGTACTTTGGGGACAAATCTTTCCTTTTGTAAAGGACACAGCCTTGGGAGTTGGCCAGGGTGTTCTCACTTCTCTTAATCGAAGTGTTTAGGACTTCAGTATCACTCCTGTCTGCAAAAACTCCAGGCCCCGTTCCAAGGACTTCCCTTGGTGAATTATAATGGGGAAGCATTTATCTTGAGCATGTTCCATCCCCTTTTCTCTGAGACTCGTTTCCTTCTCTGTGTAATAGGATGTGAACGTTGCCCCTCGTGGGCTCTTCTGAAGGATTCCATGACCGGTGTGCCCAGGTGCCCAGCCCGGGCCCGGCTCCTACCAGGCACTCCATACATCTTAGGGGCCATTTTCTGCTGGCTCACCTTCCTTCTCAGATTTTCTGTTAGGGGATGTAAGAGGTTTGGTGACCAGATGATAACATCCTTAGACTAATAGAGTCAGGGAGAAACAAGTCTTGCTCTTAATACTGACTCTGTAAATAAAGAGCTCTGTGACCTTGGAAAAAATCAAGTGACTCACTGAGCCTCAGTGTCCTCCTCTCTGTAACGGACAAGATTTCCAAGAAAACCACTAATATCCACTCTGACTTTGGCATCTCCTCTGTCACCAGACCACTCTACCCCCTCCACGCTTTTCTTGGCTTGCATGAAAAGAGGCAAGTGGAACATGAAACTCAGCTTAATATGTGACTCCTATTTGATCCCCGTGTTTTCTCTTAATTGAATGTTATTCCTGTTGTTTTAAGAGGTTTTTTTTCCATTTCAATCAGATAAAAAATATACACATATATTATATACACACATATAGAAAATATAAGCATCTGTGTTCATTAAAAAAATAATATTTTTCTGAAAGTGGATGTAGCCAATCCAGTTAAGGAAAAGAACGTGGCTCAGACCCCTTCTGCCCTTTCCTAATCCCCGTCTTGATCCTGTGCGTCTTCTTTCACACACAAGATGAACTTGTTCTGAATTCTATGTATTAACACCCACGCTTTCTATACACATAAACACATATATTATCTCTTAAAGGGCATTGTGTAATTATGTTAGTAAAAGATACGGAGTCACAGGTGTTTCTTTAAGAATACAGTGGGTTTCTGGGCACCTAGGTGGCTCCTTTGATTAAGCACCCAATCTTGGTTTGGATTCAGGTGGTGATCAAGCCCCATGTGGGGCTCCACACTGAACATAAAGTGTGCTTAACATTCTCTTTCTCCCTCTCCCTCTGCTCCTCCATTTGTGCTCCCTCTATAAAAAAGAATAATAAAAATAAAAGAAACAGCAGGTTTCCACTAAGGGATCAAGACATTCCACTACTAAGGGATATTTGAGTCATTCCTTCTGTGTGTGTGTGTGTGTGTGTGTGTGTGTGTGTGTTTTCTCTGTTTCCCCTGAGGATGTTATGAATATTCAGATACTCAAGAATATTCATGAACATTCCAGGTAAGCATCATCTGGTATACCCAAGCCAGTTTTTTCCTCTATATTTAGGACAATTGCCAAGTTAGAGAGTTCCAGCTTACTGGGGAGTACCCATTATTTTCCAGAACAGGCACTTCATTTTCCACACGCTTCAGCAGGGCATGGGAGTTCCCACGGCTGTGCGTCTTCCCAACGCCTGGTAAGGTCAGGCTGCGATTTTGCCAATCTGACGGATTTGGAAAGGATGTCTCATTCAGAACTGGTTTTAATTTGCACGTGTCTAATGACTAATGATGTTCAGACCCTTATACATGCTTACTGGCCATTTATCAAAAAATGCTTGTTGTTTTGCCAATTTTTACTATTGGATCGCTTACCTTTCTCTTATGGATTTATAAGACTTCTTCATTTATCTCTAGCAGTTCTTAAGACTTGTGGTTTTTGTTGATCCACATGTCCACAGTGTCACTCATGCCAAGTCTACCCTTCCTTCTCTTTCTTTGCTCTCTTTGACACTGTCTAGGGATACTTTTCTATCTTGAGGCCATGAATACCCTCTGCTATATTATTAATTTTTTAAGGATGTATTTATTCATTTTAGAATGAGAGAGAGAGAGAGAGAGAGAGAGAGAGAGAGAGAGAGCAGGGGGCATGGCACAGGGGCAGAGAGAGAATCCTCAAGCAGCCTCCCTGCCGATCGAAGAGCCCGACGCAGGACTTGATCTCATGATCCTGAGGTCATGACCTAAGCTGAAATCAAGAATCATCCACTCAACAAACTGAGCTACCCAGGTGCCCTTACATAATTATTTCTTAAGTTGTGTGTCTTTGCTTTTGACCTTTAAGTTTTCCATCCACTTACCCAGCACTGCTCATCGTCCAGCCCTCCATTCGCCCAGTAACCTGCCACATCGACTCTGTTGTGTATGAGATTGGTGTCCATGCCAACCAACCCATGGTGCTCCACTGATACAGTTTTCTTTTCCCTTTTAACAAGACTACACCACCCGTTATAATACCATAGCTTCACACCCAACCTTTTCATCTAGTAGGAGAATGCCACACACCTGACTCTTCTTCGGGAGTATATCAGCTATTCTTAACACAGACTGTAGGCGTCTGAAAGGAATGGGACCCAAATTTCTCTCTTCGTTTAAATTTTAGGTTCTGTAAAACTTCATGACAAGGCTATTTAGGTTTTTTATTGGAATTACATCAAATCCATAGAGCAATTTGGAGTAACTGGCATATTTATGAAAATTACTATGCATTTCCTTCAGTCTTCCATTGCAATAAAACCTTATAATTATTATTTTAAAATTACTTGCAAATATTTTGTTAGATTTAGACCCAGGTACCATTTATATATCTGTTTCTAATTTAAATGTATCCCTTTGAAAAATCCCATGTTTTAACTACCAGCCAATAGAAATGCAATTGACTCTAGCACTCTTTTTTGTTGGCCAGATATCTATAATCCCTTACTAATTCTAATAATTTGTCTACAGATTCTATTGGTTTCTTATGTAGAAAGTTGTGTAATCTGAGAATAATTATTGTGATTCTTCCTTTTCCTGTTTTACACAAACTATTCCTCTTTCCTGTCGTTGTTCCCTGGCTGAGCTCTCCTGCTGAACTGGAATGGAGATAGGAGGGGCACCTGGGGGGCTCAGCTGGTTTAGCCACTGCCTTCAGCTCAGCTCATGATCCTGGAGTCCCGGGATCGAGTCCCATGTCAGGCTCCCAGCTCCACGGGGAGTCTGCTTCTCCCTCTGATCTTCTCCCCTCTCATGCTCTCTCTCACTCACTCTCTCTCTCTCTCAAATAAATAAATAAAATCTTTAAAAGAAAAAAAAATAGAGATATGATAGTCAGTGGTCTTGTCCTCATATTTATTTTAAAGAGACTCTTTTTAAACAATTTAATATTATATACATCATTCCATTATTTTCTCTATAGATACTCTTTAATTAACTGCTTACAGGAGTTTTCTTCTACTCTTGTATTATGAAAACATTAAAATAACAAACAGTTATTGAAATGTCATGAAATACTCTTTTCTATGTCTGTTATGAGAGTAAAGTGATTTTTCTTTTCTCTTCTGTTAACATAGTAGGTTACCTTAATGTGTTCCATAATATTGGTAGAAATTTGCATTCCTGGAATAAGCCCCAATAGGTCACAATGTTTCATCTTTTTTGTATATATTGTCCTCTCCAGACTGCCAATGTTTTGCTTAAATTGTTTCCATTATGCTTATTAATAAGATTTGAATAAAATTGTCCTTGATTTTACCAACCTTGTTTGGTTATAGAATCAAGGTTTTATACCACTCTTTGAAAGTAAGTTAGACCGTGGAATATTATTCTGTCATAAAAAAGAATGAAATATTGCCATTCGCAATGGGGCCAGTTAATATAATGCTAAGAGAATAAACCAGAGAAGGAAAAATACAACATTGTCTCACTCAGATGCAGAACTGAAGAAACAAAACAAATGAGCAAGGGAAAACAAGAAAAATCGAGCAAGACAAGCCAGGAAACAGACACCTAACTACAGAGAGCACACTGGGGGTCACCAGAGGAGAAGAGGGGAGGGGAAAATAGGGGTCAGGGATTAAAGACTACACTTTATCATGATGAAATAAAGTAAAATGAAACATAAATACATAAGGAGCTTCATAAAAAATAAAGTAAGTTGTATCATCTCCCCTCTCTTCTTTGAAAGACTTTATATGATATTAACAGTAATTTGTTTCTTGAACATTTAACTTGACTGTAAAATCATTGGTGGAGGTGTCTAACATTTTCTTTGTGGGAAGAGTTTTTTTTTTTAAAGATTTTATTTATTTGACAGAGAGAAACACAGCCAGAGAGGGAATACAAGCAAGGGGAGTGAGAGAGGGAGAAGCAGGCTTCCTGCCGAGCAGGGAGTCCAATGTGGGACTTGATCCCGGGTCTCCAGGATCATGACCTGAGCCGAAGGCAGTCGCTTAACCAACTGAGCCACCCAGGCACCCCTGTGGGAAGAGTTTTAATTGTTGTTTCAGTTGGTAGATGGAAAAGTAGAATCACTAGAGGAGACCCAAAGATGGAGGAGGGGCTGTTTTCAGGATTGAGCCTCTTTTCAGACTGACAGGAAACACCCATAAAGAAGAGACTGCAGATAAAGGAGAGAAAAGAAGGGAAGGAGAGGAGGTCCCTGCAAGACAAGAAGAGGTGATTCTAGTGCTGCTAGGGAACTGGATGTACTGCTAGGATCACCTCTGTTTTTCAGAGACAGGATGGAAATACAAGACAATGGGGTATTCTGAAAGATGATAGAGAGTTGAAGCAGAAAGGACTCCTGCCCAGTGGGCTTTTTCTTCTTTGGAAAAAAGGAAGTAGGTTCATCCACATGGAAAGGAAGATTTGGAATTAGGGCTTGAGGAAAGAGGAAATGTGGAAAGATAGAGAAGAAGGAGAATAAGGTTGGCTTGATGTGATGGGATAAAGGCAGGCGAAAGGGCTAGGCTTGGCATCCAGGGGGCTGTAGCAGGAGTGGAGGGGCTCTGGGGTCCATAAAGTAAGGGTTATCACCTCACAGCGGTTGAAGAGATGGGTCATGAGCTTGAAACTGAAGAGGTCTGTGAAGCCGAGTAAAAGTACTTATGGTGGAGGGAGGGAGGGAGACGGAGCTGAAGAGAGATTGATGAGAAAGAACGAGTGTGAATGGATGCCTGGGTACGTGGGTGTCTGCAGCTGAGTCAGGGTTAGGCTCAGTCTTCATGACATCACGGGCAGGGACAGGAAGTGACCCAGAGGTGAGGGGAGTGGAGCCAGGGCTGCCCATTACCAACCGCAATGGAGGCGTTCCTCTATTTACTCTGACCTTCTGCTCTGCAGGATATTCGGGAATTCACATACCTTGTGCAATTCAGCCCTCTCCTCAGGACAAAGTCCTGCGCCCCCATCGTACCTCCACTTCACAGATGAGAAGTTAATGCTTGATCAGATAGAGCCCCATGCTCAGCCAGGACATTTCTCAGAGGGGATTTGAACCCACGTCTTTCTGAGCCCAAAGTCTTGACATGTCACCATTACCGAACACTGCTAGAGAGGCAAAGAAGTGGGTGAGCCCTTCCCAGGACATGGAATCCTCCAAGAATAACAGCAGGATGTCAGGTGGAGAGAGAGCCTTGGGGCCAGCACAGGCCAGAAGATGTGGGGCTGTGTCTTCTCATGGGTCCGTTTAACGTGGGTTCTTGGAACATGTGTGTTCCTGCGAGTTCACAGTATGCGGGGATACCATGCAGACGCAGTGACACTTGCAGTCATGGAGGTCATCCCATCTGGCACATTTGCACTTACACAGTATGAGTCTTTCTTCTTCTTTCTTATTCTCCCACCCTTCAACAAGCAGGCTCCTGATTCGTGACACATCAAGTTCCATACTGGCAAAACCTGAGTCAAGCTTTTCACCATTAACGTTTTTTTTTGATCCGTATTGCCACCTGTGAGTTAGATACCATCACCTTCATTTTACACAAAACTTGAGCACGAAGATGAAGAGATCTGGCTAGATACAAACGTCCCTTGTCATTGCGAGCTTTTTGAAAAAAGAAATTATTTACCACATGATGTTGTAGCCATGATCTTCTCTTGATTTTGTTCTCCCCAAAGCCTCCTGGAAGAGACGCACCCTGTTACCATGTGGGGAGAGAAGTATGGCTCTTTGATTCAAGCCTTATAACCAGTAAACGCTGGAGCTGGGACTAAGCCCTGACCCCAGCTTTGCTCTCCCGTGATCTTTGCATGAAGACCAGGGTGCTTCCCCCAGAACGTCTCCAGGCTGGAATGTCAGGCTAACCTTGCTGAACAGCATCGCTGGGCTCAGGGCTCCTTGAAGACCTTGCTAAGCTCAAGCTCAGCACCCCCTGGAGGTCCCCATGTTCTGAACCCCCTCGTCTGTAAGGAACAACAGAGGGGACGTCACAGGGTCCTGCAGAAGTGAGGGCAGGGCCTGAGCACCAGGGCCCCTCACCAGAGGTGCTGAGATAGTCCACCCCTGCACGGACTGCCTCATGCCTTCCAGTCCAGCCATTTACCGGCTGTGTGCTCTTAAGTAGTCTCTGAACTCCTCTATACCCCGATGTCAGCATTTTTAAAAAATATTTTATTTATTTATTTGGGAGAGAGAAAGCTAGAGAGAGAGAGAGAGAGAGAGAGAGAGAGAGAGAGAGAGAGAGAGAATGCACAAGCTGGAGGAAAGGCAGAGGGAGAAGCAGACTCCCCGAGGAGCAGGGAACCCTACTCAGGTCTCAATCCCAGGACCCCAGGATCACCACCTGAGCTGAAGGCAGACATCCAACCGACTGAGCCTCGCAGGTGACCCTGATGTCTTCATTTTTCGATGCTCATTGGGATAGTCCTGCTGTATGGGGCTACTCTGGTATGTGTTCCTCAAACATAAGCATCCTACAACTGTTACTTGTAACATGTAAAAAGTGAGGTCCAGAGAAGTCAAGAGAATTTCCAAGTCCCCACCCTAAGCCCAGAGCCACAGTTCTGCTGTGTTCATTTTATCTCGGCTTCTTTCTTCCTTCGTGAGGATGAGCTGGGGTAGTATTTGGTAAAGGACTGCACCCGTCGGCTCAGGCTGCCTGAACAGGGCAGCACAGACTGGGCGCCGAAATAATAGAAATGTATTTTCCCTCAGTCCCTGAGGCCGGAAGTCCTAGATCAAGGTGCTGCAGGGCTGGCTCTTCTAACCTTCCAACAGCAGCTCTCCTTGGCTTGTAGAGGCCGTCTTCCCCTTGTGCCTTCGCACAGCCTCCCGCCTTCACGTGTGTGTGTCCCAACCTCCTCTTCCTGTAAGAACACCACTCATGTCGGAGTAGAGCCCATCCTCGTGATCTCATGTGAACTTAATTCCCTCTGTAAAGACATTATCACCAAACACAGTCACGTTCTGAGGCCTTTAGGGTTAGGACTCCACCGTATGGATTTTGGAGGGACATAGTTCAGCCCATAGTAGATACTTAGCAGGTTCTGACACAGAGGAGCACAGAGAAGATCCTCGGAAAATATTAACTCCTATGGTCACAGCAAGGAAGCAACTGCACCTTACAGCTGCAGTTGGGTGAATTTCCTGTATTGAAAATGTGTAAATGTCTACAGCAGCAGTCCCTCACACTTGCCCTTGGCACATGTCCCAGAGAGGTGGTCACACTGTTCCAAGAGCAGGTTGCACTCGCAGGAGCCTTCTGGGGGAAGAGAAGCCATGTGCCTTTCTCTGCATTGAGTTGCTTTGGCTCAATCCACGAGCACTGAGTGAATGAAGCCCTACCACCTGCCCACAGGACTTTGTTCAGATATGATTATGGGGTAGACGCAACCAGGGATGGGTCCGTGGGCACCGACCCTCTGTCTCTGTGAGGCAGGTGGACCTCCAGCTAATGGTACCCACGATAGAGTTTGGTGACTAGGAAGCCTTTCTTTGAAAGGGACAAGCAAACCACACTTGAGTTTAATTTCTATACCTTTTTCATGTGAAGAAAATAGAAGGCTTTCTTTATGGTTCTTCTCTTGAGTTTATAAGACACAATCCTTAGACACAGGGTGTTTTTAATCCCCTCTACCAGCTCCCAAGGTCTTTCCCACTCCCTTCTTCCCAAGGCTCACCATAATTCCTTCTGCAGCATGCCCTCCTTAGCAATAAGGTAAGCAGCGAAGATAGGATTCCATGTCTCCCGTTTGGTCTTGAGGTAATGGGCTCAATGTGAGACCAGAGTGGACCAGAGCATCTCCGGCCCCCTTCCAGGACCAGTGACTTAGTAACACTGGGCATCCTCTGAAGGAAACGGTTGCTCAAAATAGGCATGTAGGTCCTCCACAGCTCTAAAGGTCTGTAAGGCAATATTCAGTACCTGCATCGGGGGGCCATGCACCCCTGGCCGTGCCTTCTCCCCTCCAGCTACCGCAGAGCCAGAGCCATGGAGGCCGCTCACATCTCCACCGCTGCGGGAAGGGAGGCGTGGAATGATAGACGGAGTTGGATTTGACAAGTTGATCTCAGTGAATGTGTGGGTGGGAACATGTTTCTGCCTGCAGAATGCAGGAGGAAATACCACATCCATGCGTTGGTGCTGTTCCTGTATCCAACGGAGAGAGTTCTCTGGTCCCCGCAGGGAGGTTGGCTCTGGGAACGCGGGAGCACTCAGCCTCTTGCAGGGGCCCCCAGCCCGTGAGCGGATCGCGAAGACCACAGGAAGCGCACCAGCCGGCAGCTCACTCAGCCCTGGGGACAACCAAAGAGGGTTCAGGAGAAGGGCTCCGGTCATTTCTTGGCGGCATAGCCCCTGACAAGCCTGTCCCACAGCACACGGGGAGGGCAAACAAGGGGACTACAAGTTGCGTTACACGTGCTAATTATTATGAGTGAGTGCTCTCAGGCTTGATAAAGCTCAAACTGCTTAGTATGACAGCTGAAACCCTGGCTCCCATGCCGCCACCTCCATGAGGCCGCACATATTCCCAACCCACAGGGCAGCTCCCCATTGCTCAATCCAGCCCTCTCTCATCATGCCTCCTTGCCTCTGCTCCCTTCCTGCCTGCTGCTCGGCAGATAACTGCTTATTTATTAGAACTAGACTTCCATATCACACACACACGCACACGTATGCACACACGCGCGCACACACACACACACACACACACACATGAGCATTCACCTAACAAGGCACCATTGGCTGTTCTCTCCTGAGCACATCATTTGATCTCAAGATAAAATCGGGAAAGACCAAATTTATGAGGCATCCCTCAGCCCCATTCTCAAGATGCCTCCTGATTCTGATAACGGGGGAGGGGAGGTATGCAAGAGTGAGGGGTCTAAGAGTGAAGCTTGGTGCAGTGAACTCAGAGCTAAGCTTTGTCCTGCCCCCCCAGGGCCCTCCCCGTTGTGACAGGAACCATCGAGGTCCTGCATGGAGGGGACTGGTTGAATACAAGAAAGGTGACAAGCCATTAATAAGTTATCAGTGGGTGTTTTAAATGTATTTAAAGATAAAGGAACACGTTCTGTTCAATGGAAATTAGATTTTATGAGATTTTTATGATGTGATTCTTTTTTCTGTAAAAAACTCATAGAAAAAAAATAACATCCTGAAAATATATAAAACCAAGATGGGCTCTGGAGGTTGGGAGTGGTGGTGATATTAATTCTCTCGACTGTTGCCACACTGTCTAAATAACCTACAGGAAATCGTTCTTTATGTCATCAGGCAAAAAGAAATGTGGTTCAATATTTTTTAATCACCTTGATTCTGGGTGGCTTAGTTGGTTAAGAGTCTGCCTCAGGCTCAGGTCACGATCCAAGGGTCCTGGGATTGAGCCCCCTGTCAGGCTCCCTGCTCAGTGGGAGCCTGTTTCTCCTTCTCCCTCCCCCCTGCTTGTGCTCCCCTCTCTCTGTCAAGTAAATCAATAAAATCGTTAAAAATAAATAAATAAATCACTTCGATTCCATAGGGACCAAGGCAGGCTGTCCCAAGACAGCCCACTTCGCCATGAAGATGATGTTGAGTTAGAAGGCCTTTGAAACCCAGCGGATTCAAGAAAAGCCCTTTATGTCCCTGTCTGTTGCCTAAAAAGGATTTTGGAAAAGGACCTGCTCCAGGAAGAGAACGATCACCCAGATAACTACACTGTTAGCTAAGAACTAAGCACTGCAGAGGGGGAGGACGAGCAAGGCCCATGGACCGAGCCCTTGGTGTCCCACGGTTTCCGAGTGACCCCAGCACACACTTGCTTACCAAGCATTGTCTGTTTTTCATCTTCCTGTAATTGTGTTCCTTCTCTTTGAAGTTCCTTCTCCTTAGTTCAGAATGACATATATACCTCATTCTGCCTGACTGTCTTCACCATTCCCTGTCTGCGTGGATTCCTCACTGTACAAACGGGATTGTATTTTCTTCTATTAATATGTCTCATGTGTCCTAGTCCTGCTGGAAGGACCTTGAAGGAACAGGAGACTCTTGCTCCCTGGCAATTCAAGCAACCTAAAATTTTGAATTTTAGACTTCTGTATATTTTAACACTCAGCCATCCATCCATCTTTCCTCCTGACACATCCATCCATCCATCTGTCCATCCGTCCACCCATCTGTCCATCCATCCATCCATTTATCCATCCTGGAAAGACTAATTTATCTCACTATTTGGCCTCACTCCCTGGGGTCCTCGAGGTATAACCAAAGGCAGAGGGAGGGAGGGGAATCCACTGATGCAGAGGGAGGAGGTGCTGGGACCTCGGAGTGCACCCCTCCCAACCCCGCCAGCTTGCTCTGTTTTACATTGAGCCCTGACTGCTCTCTTCAGTTCCAAGCAGGTTGGGCAGAGGTGGCCAAGTGCAGACCAGGAGAAGGAGGATGGGTAATCAGCAGGCCAGAGGCACATGGGACCAGGGCCAAGCTGACTTCTAAGTCAGACTGTGCTGAGATTCAGAAAACAGTGGGTATCAATGGGAAGTTTGTTAGATGAGGTTCTCAGAAGTCGGGGTTGGTTGCAGTAGTGGTCACTAACACATGTCAAGCCCTTTATAAGTAGCAGACCCCATGCTTCCCCAGTCTTGTTCAATCCTCTCATTTAAACTGAGGGGAGACACGAAGCGGGTGACCAGGCACCCCAAGGCACTGAGAGGCTGAGCCCTGCAAAGGACCCCGGCCCAAATCTCCCTCTCTGAGATCCCTCTGACCCTGGGGCACCACTCACTGACTTTGTGACCTGTAGGGACTTGTTCAACCCCCTCCTCAATCCCACTGTGAGTGAGGACAATGTCCTTAGCATCGCCTGCCTTCTGGGTTCTTTCAAGCAACAAAAGGACTCAGAGATGCAGAAGCCCATTCAAAGTTTCTACCCCCTATGTGTGTGTGACCTGTGATGTTCATCATCCAGGCAGGTTTCATGCCTGCCCACTTCATTTTGCAGAAACCCAAACCATCCCACAAACAGCAGTTTTCACATGAATGCATCTTTGGGACCCATGAACGCTCCAATTAGGATTTTGATGTTTTAAAGGAAAATGCATACCATCTCTTCTGATGTAAAAGTAATTTACTAGCGTCCTACCTAAAGGATCCTTTTCATTTAAATGGAAAAGAACTCTTAATAATAGATGATTGCTTTATGAATATGAAAATTATATATTCGTTGCATAATCAACCGTTTAATTGACACATCATCGCATCTCCTCTGGAGTGTGTAGAGCAGATTTGAAACCATGTGACCAATTGTTCCAGTGCTGCTTTCAGAAAGCAAGGGGCCTGCTGTTCAGCTGAGGGTATAAGGAAATACCAAATTCTGATCCTCTCTTATTTATTTAGCACCTGCTGTATGCAAGGAGAGCCTGGCGCGGAGTTTACAATCTTCCGAGAGAAACTGCCCCCACGAGGCAGTGAGGTGCTCTGAGCTCACGCCCATGCTGACTCTGTGGGAGAAGAACACTGGAGGCGAGAGGCCCCTTGGCTCCTGGTGTCACCTGAGGGCACAAAAGCTGGTAAGGGCCTGGTCGAGAGGAGGGCCAGAGGGGCTGGTTTTGGTTATCTCAGGAGAAACAACAGGCTGGATGCGGGGGATGGCAGTTAAAGAAAAGGAAGGTGTCAAAGGCTCTCTGAAGAAACCCAGGACCTGCCCTTCTGTAGAATAAGGCTGCCAGATACAGCAAATAAAAGTCAGAATGCCAGTTAGATTTGATTTTCAAGTAAACTGCAAATAATTTTTAGTATGACTTGCCTCAAATAGGCAAAGGAAACACTTCTAAAAAAAAAAGTGTCTGAAATTCTCATTTAACTGGGCATCCTGTCTTTTCTCTGTTAATTCTACCCGGAAGGACATAAACTCTAGGTGCCCTGTGGATTTCCCCCTAGAATGGCTCTGAGCAGGGGGTCAGCGCCGCCCACATCCCTTGAAGGTGGCTTAGTCCTTGCGGGGGCCACGGGTGTACTGCACTGACCCCAAGACACAGCACCTTGCACCGCCCCACCCCCGCACAACCAGTAAGGGCTCAGAATCCGAGTGCCTTCTGTGCACCATGAGGAAGAAACAAGAGGCTAGTGCTGGCAACAGCAGGACTTAATAAAGGGACACAAGCCTGGTGTAATCGCTTGGGTGCTATCCAGAGAAGGGCACAGACGCGGAGATCCTGGGAAGGGAGAATCAGCTTCTGCTTATCCCATTAGCCCCTCCCATTCTCCCATTCAATAAATAGTTATTGACTTCTTAGGGTGGGCCAGACACTGTGAACAGCAGTGGTAGAGATGAATAAGCCATGGTGCCCTAGAGGCAGCCTCGTGCACTGGTTTCAGAAGTTGGCTATGCCACCTACAGGCTGTCAGATCTTTCCCGGAGTCTCAGTTTCCCTATCTGGAAAATGGGTGTAATAATGCAAAGTTGTTTTAAGGAGCTATTTAAATGAGGTAAGCAGGGGGTGGCACCTCAGTTGGTTAAGAGTCCAACTCTTGGTTTCAGCTCAGGTTATGATCTCAGGGTTGTGAGATCAAACCGCATCTTGGGCTCTGTGCTGAGCACGGAGCCTGCCTAAGATTTTCTCTGCCTCCTTCCTCTGCCCCACACCCTTCTTTTCTCTCTCTTTCCCTCTCTCTAAAACAATAAAATAAAATAAATGAGTTAAGCACAGAACATTGCTCACCAAAAGCTAGTTGCCTCTCTCGGATTCCATCCTCATTTTCTATTCATGGAAAAAGATGATGTTCTCATAATCACCAAGTTGTGAACACATGGTGCAATGTTTCAGGAGCCCAGAGGACAAGAACACGCTCCTAAGGGAAGGGGCACTCATCCATGTCCTGAAGAAGGAATGAGTTAGACATAGTGCTTTTCAAAGTTCCATCTGTCCAGAGTCCTTCTTATAGAAAGCTACCCTCTTCCCTTCTTCCATCCTTAGTCATCCCATTTAGCCCACGAGATTTGCTTGGGGCTCCTCGGGTTCCCAGGACTGACCCAGTAGAGCCTCCCTGGGTCTATTGAAAGAGCAACCTGTAAAGGCTCTTTCGCCCCTTCTCTGAGATCTGGAGCCTTCAGGATGGTACAAACCTGAGTCTGCCAGGACACTCTACCAACATCCAGAGAGCCAACCCCACCCGAGAACAAAGCGGAATGATGACACACCTATGTCAGAGTCAGATCCACCCCTGGACTTCCCATTAGGTGACCCCACAGAGGTGGCTTTTTGCTGAAAACACTTTGGTTCAGGGCTTTGTCACTAGAATTGGATGGCTCTGGGGCTGGGTGAAACCTTACATTAATTTCTCAAGTACTCAGTGTTGCCTACATTACCCGATAAATTTAAAAAATGATGTATTTTAGAGAAAAGTAGTATTCCATCTATATTAAACTTAAGTGATTCTTTCATCAAAAAGTTGTTAGCAAACTACTAGGATCTGCATCTCAAATGGATTTTGTTTTGTTGAAAGATATTTTAAAATTAAAATTTAATTAATTAATATATAGTGTATTAATAGTTTCAGAGGTAAAAGTTAGTGATTCATCAGTCTTATGTAACACCCAGTGCTCATTACATCAAGTTCCCTCCTTAATGCCCATCAGCCCGTTACCCCATTACCCCAGCCCTCAGTCCCCTCTCCCCTCCAGCAACCCTAGAGTTAAGTCTCTTATGGTTTTTTAAATATTTTATTTACGTATTTGAGAGAGAACAAGAGCATGAGCAAGAGGGAGGGGCAGAGGAGGAGAGGGAGGAGTCGACTTCCTGCTGAGCAGAGACACCCCACACCCCCCCCCACCCCCCCCCCCCCCCCCCCCCCCCCCCCCCCCCCCCCCCCCCCGACCTGGAGCTTGATCCCAGGATCCCTAGATCATGACCAGAGCCGAAGGCAGGCGCTTAACCAACTGAGCCACCCAGGCACCCCCACCTCAAATATTTTTAAGGCGAGACATTTCCATTTGAGTTTGATTTTTGAAAGTGGAAATGTCTCCAGATATTGAATAATAATATAAGAGCAAATACCTTTATTACTCAAGATACAAATCAATTTTCATTTATTTACACTAAGAAAGTGTTGATATTCCTGCAGATTACTAATGAGCTCTAGATTATTGCAAAATCATAAGGAGATTCCAATGGAGCTCATAATGAAGATGATTGTAATTTATGATAAACTATCTTTTCCTAAAAAAACAAAAAAAACAAAAAAAACAAACTATCTTTTCCTTGCATTCTTAAAACATTTCTGAGTTAGCCTCAGCAAGTTGTTTTTTTTGTTTGTTTTTTTAAGTTCTAGGGCACTTAAAGTATTAGACGTTCGCAGGTCTTACATTCTGGGAATGTTAGGAATATTCAATGTTTTTATTTATACAAGCACTTTCTTACCTCAATAAATCAGTTGGCACAGAGCACTTTTAGTTTTAATGAGAGACCTCACAATCTGGTTTATTAATACCACATGGACATGAGGAAGCATAAAACACTCCCACAGTGACAATTCAAAGCCTTTTTGGATTCCAGACATACAGACACGGAGACTTTGGAGCCTCAGTTTTAGCCACAGAATAAGACACACATCCAGATTTCATGAGTAATTCTCCCTCCCAGGGGGCACAATATACTTAATTCGATCTGAGCCCAGGTGGACACATGGACACAGGAGCAAACAAACTGGAGACAAACCCCGGATCCTCCGCCATTTCTCACCCATCATGCAGAGAGCACCAAATGGCCAGACCAAAGCCAAATCCCCATCTATTGCTGCCCCTGATGGGAGATGACCTCATGGGCGGTCAAGGAACCCAAAACAAGACGCAAGTAGACAAGAGGAAAATAAATTGAAACAAGGGTCAGCAAAGGTCTGTTGAACTTGGAATTGCCTCTTTAAGCTAAGAAAATATGCATCTGGGCTTATGATGTTCTTTATTGGCAACATTGTTCCTTATCAGACTTGTCAAGCGAATCCACAGGGCATCTCAGTGTATGATTTCCCAAACCGTAAAATGCTATTTTATAGGAGGTTGTTTTTTTTAAAGTGAGCTCCACACCCAGCGTGGATCCCTATGTGGGGCTTGAACTCATGATCCTGAGATCAAGACCTGAGCTGAGCTCAAGAGTTGGAAGCTTAACGGGCTAAGCCACCCAGGAACCCCTTCAGGATGCTGTTTTAGAAAGGTAAAATTGCGGGTCTCAGGTAAATATAAAGTAAGCATATGTTAACCATTTTATTTTATTTACTAACAGAGAACAGACCCATAATCTGTTACTATAGGCTCCATTTCTGTTTCAACCTTAATGTGGACTGGAAAGGTACATTGACAAACACTAAGGTGACCCATTCGTGGTGACTGTCCTGAGTGTGGATTGTGTGGCAGGCTTTCTGCAGTCCCCACAGTTAACTACTTTTACTGCACCAAAAAGTGTGCACGTGTGTAAGTGCGTGGAGTGAATGTTGATTCTCCAGGGGACTGTAAGCACAAGGTCCTAAGGCAGCAGCCTGGAGTGACACCTCCTTACACCTGTTTCACACTATACCTGTGTATTCAACAACCTCGTGACAGTCTGACATCCAAGTACTAAATTCTCTGAGGTCAGGTGAAATATTGGAAAACCAAATAATTCATTTGTAAGAGAAAATCTCGTACTCTTACCCGTCTCCTCGATAATATACTGTCTCAGGAGCAGGGAACCAGATGGGTCCATATTTTAATTTTTACTTTACTTCCCTGCATTGCCCTTGTATTCTTTACAGGAGCAGGGAACCAGATGGGTCCATATTTTAATTTTTACTTTACTTCCCTGCATTGCCCTTGTATTCTTTTCCATTTACTTGTACTCTTTCCACAGGTAATAAGATCCCTCTGCTGTTCCCTCTCTCCTCTCTAGTGATCAGCTTTGCATATTCTTCCCCTGCAAGAAAGGACAAATGAGTAAGTACTCATTTGCACTTTTGTGACTAATAGAGCATTCAAATGATCCTTCACAGAACAATGGATATCTGATTCAAGGTAATTTTTCTGACTATTGTTGAGAAGTAGCTGATGACTTACCTTGCTTAAAAAGCCAAACAATAGGTTCCTCATAAATCTGACCCCTTGGGGCATCCAGGAAAATTCAGAATTGCCAATAAACAACATTCCAATCTAGGGGTGCCTGGGTGGCTCAGTTGGTTGAGTGCCTGCCTTCGGCTCAGGTCATGATCCTGGAGATCCGGGATCAAGCCCAACATCGGGCTCCCTGCTCGGCGGGAAGCCTGCTTCTCCCTCTCTCACTCCCCCTGCTTGTGTCCCCTCTTTCTCTCTGTGTTTCCCTCTGTAAAATAAATAAAAATAAAATCTTAAAAAAAAACAGCATTCCAATCTAAAAAAACGATAAAAATAAAATTTTCTACCAACCTTAGTGCCCTCTGTAATAGTCAAAAGTTATTATTACTTGTAGGTGGCCAACCTTATATAATTGAACAAAAATTTAAAAATAATACTGCAAATAAATAAATCGGGATGTATTGGTCCAAATAATAGGGAAGCGCCGTGATCAAGCCAATCCTAGATAAAACTTAATTCTGGTCTGGTTCTGTTTGTTGCTACTTGACCACATTCATCAGTGATTTCCACATATGGTGGGCAAATGGTCCCCAGGAAGCTCAGCCTGAAACACCTTGTCTGCAATCACAGTGTTCTCCAGCTATTAGAACCATGACCTCTAAAGGTTCTCTCTTACTACAGGACAGAAATTGCTTGCATCATTCCTAGAGAAAGTTGACAAGTAAAGAGGAAATGCCACACAGAACTGTCAAGTTTCACAATGAAATGGAGGTAAATTCCCCTAGATAATTAAGTAATCCTTGCATGCACTTGTTTACCAATGCCCTGTGATGACACTGAGGACATTCTGTACTCTCTTGGCCTTATTTTTGTGTTTAGGGGATAATTTTGTAATCAAATATAATGTTACAGCAGATAAGTCTAAGAACAATAAAGGTAACCATAGAGGAAATTTTTCAGTGCAGAATAAGATATTGTACTTATCTCTTAGTGGCCTTTATTTACTTTTTATTAACTCATTCTAATACTACAATGAATGCTTTCAAATAATGCTCATAAGTTAACGAAAAGGGAGCGATTCAATATATACTGAGTAATTTCTCACAAGATCAGTGAGTGTAGGGTGCAGAGTAATCTTTACAGGGATGGCAAATTTATTTTCTTTTTAAGACTTTTATCTATTTATTTGAGTGTTGCCGCCAGGGACCAGCCTCGGCAGAGATGTGAGTCCCGAACCACAGGATGTCTGGCCTGGTGGGCGAAATAATGACACGAACACGGAAATCTGATGCAAGCTGACAGACCCGAGGTCAGTCAGGAGAGACCTATGAAGCAGGCTCAGGCGCACGCATTGGCTCTCTAGCTCTGGCTTTGGCTTTGGCCCTCTTGCTCTGCTTCTCTCTCTTTCTGTCTCTCTTGCTCTCTGCTTCTGTTTCTGCTGCTCTCTTTGCTTCTCTGTTTCTGTGTCTCTTTGCTTTTGTTTCTCTCCTCGCTTTGCTTCTGTCTCTCTTTGCAGGCTCTCTGCCTTTTTCTCTGCCTTTTCCTTTGCCTCTGGCTCTGCCTTTGTCTTTCTTGACTGACAAAGGCCCCAGTCTTTTTATTATTTAAAAGTAAGGAAGTTGGGTGGTGCAGTTAAATCTTTAACTGCTTTTGCACCCGCCCTAGAGACAGGATTAGTATTGTTACTGCAGGGTACAGAGTGATTGCTTAAACTCACAGAAGTGGAGACCATTGAAGCAGAGGGATCAAGAAATACAGATAAGAGATACAGAGATATGATCACCAGGAGGAGGATTAAAAGGAATTACATGTCTTGGATAAGCACACAAAGGACATATTGCCCCAGCCCACAGGGTATGTGGCTTTCCAGATTCTAGGTGGGGGAAAGCCCAGAGGGACTTTCATTCACTTTCCCAGGTACCTCCACCAAAGTCTCCAGTGGCTTGGGCATGGCGGGAGGGGCAGATCACGCACCATCCTGACATTTGAGATAGAGTGAGAGAGCATGAGAGAGCAGAGGTCAAAGGGAGAAGAAGACTACTCGCGGAACCCAGAGCCCAACTGACGTAGGACTTGATCCCAGGACTGCAAGTGTAAGAGTTGACCACCCAAGAGGGCAGTCAGCTGGGAGCCTTGTAACGCCACACCTGTCAAGGAAGGCTCTGAG
The DNA here is from genome assembly GCA_004023965.1 of Spilogale gracilis. Lineage (NCBI taxonomy): Eukaryota > Metazoa > Chordata > Mammalia > Carnivora > Mephitidae > Spilogale > Spilogale gracilis. Next base: position 8,849 of record PITA01002778.1, on the reverse strand, counting down.
AGACCTGTTTCATGCAAAAGCAAAGGGTTTATTCGAGCATGCTTGGACTCACAGCCTGACCCCAAACCAGTAAGGGGCTGAGAGTCCTGAGTCCTTCCGGGGGTGGCCTTATATATGATTACAGTGTCCGTTACAACAAAGCCTGCACCTTGATAGCCAATTAGTTTAAGACACTACAGCCATGGTCTGCACGCAGGCAGCCAATCGTTTTCTTAACCACCTTTGCAGGGGAACATATGTCCTAATTTGGGTTAAGGGGTACGTGAGGAGTTGCATGCGTACAGTCT